>JABSTR010000693.1:0-26117 GCA_013339765.2 Haemaphysalis longicornis | reverse complement strand
CTCTGTGCGGCTCTTTTTGAGTAATTGATCACGTTTTGCTTTGGGGGATTAGACAGTATTATATAGCTTTGGGGATGGGGCTTCTTTCTTCGCGCGGGTTTCCCTGATACCGAAAGAGATATGGGAGCTCCCTGCCTGGTAAACAGACAAGGAGCGTATCCGCCGGAGATTGACCTGGGCTCCGACAGCAACCGTTTGTGGTTTCTACACTTCAGCTTCATACACGTCACCACTGTAGGTCAGAACTTATGTTGGGGGCTCGGGGTTCATGGTGTCGCAATACCGCTACCAAGAGTGCTTAAGGTGCACCGTGCGGGGTTTTTTTTCTAAACGAGAACCGTGATACCTGTGCGGGCTATCCCGCGCATTTCTCAGACAACAAACCATTTTCCGCTCTCAGGGTGGAATCTCAAAATGAAGTGCAATCCTGCAGACAAATCACGAAAGTATCGACCTTTATCGCAAAACTCGTGGTCTGCCCTGCCGTTCGGCACAGGGTGAAGCAATCCCAGGCGCACAGAAAGTGTGCCCCAAGACCGGCCCGTCTATGGCCGCTTTCTGGCATGTCCGGCCCGAATCCAGGTTCTGGCAGCCACTGATCATGCTTTGAACGGCCAATATTCGGCAACCGGCGCTTCGGTATTTTTCCGTCCACCCGTGTCCGGACGCACAACGGCAGCTATGCCAGATATTCAGTTCTCTTACGGCTGCCGATGTTGAGAAAGAGAACGGCCGAAGTACGGCCTTAGGGCATCCGTTTTTTTCTTCGGGAAGCGGTAATCGGCCGAAGCACGGCAAGCGACCGGCCACAGAATATGCGTATTCCTTGCGGCAGTTGGTTGTTCGAAAGGAGACCGGCCGGAGCGCGGCTGCCGTGCATTCGTTGTTTCAACGGTGAACCGCGCGTCCGGCGGATAGAATATTCGTTTTCTTCGGGCAACCGGTGTTATGAAGGATACCGGCCGACGTACGGCCCCAGAAATACGTTTTTCACAGGTCGGTTAGCTGTCCTCGGCCGAATTACGGCAAGCGAATGGCCACAGATATTTGGCAACCGGTGTTCAAGAGGAGACCAGCCTACGTAAGGTATCTGGTTATACGTCATTTTTTCGGCAAACGGCATACAGCCGAACAACGGCACGCGTCTGGGCGCCGAGAATTCATGCACAGACGTGTTTGGAAGGAGACAGACCGATTTTTTCCGGGGGATTTTCCGTTATTGAGCCGAACGACGGGGACGCGTTTTTCATCCGCTCCGTGTTTCTACGTTTTAAATGAACGAACATCGTTTGTCAAACAGTAATGAGTGTTCTCGGTGAACGGGCAAGGTGCAAGGACTCACTGGACATTAGCAGGAACCTTTTAGCCATCGAAATGTCATTTATTCCACAAGAAGACTGTGCCACACCGACGGGTGAGCTAAGCCTCGCCAGTCATCGCCGCTACCACGCCTCTGCCGCCGGCTTCGTCGACGCATCAGCTCGAGGCTATTCGCCCCTCAAGAAATGGAGAGCATTGGAGACATCGACCCGGCAGAGATGTACGATCCGAGATGGAGATGGTTCACCAATAACTGGCCTTCAAGGGCGTCGAGCAACCGGCCACCACGCAGGAGCTAACCGCCACCATGTGAAGAACTCCCCCACAAAAGAAAGGCAAGTGCGAGCAAAAGCGCAAGTATTCTGCTTACAATTAAACTGCGACAAGCAATGTTGCACTATGTTGTTGGTGATAAACGTAGAAGAGACTCGCTCGTGCATTGGTAGGATCAACTTCATGCCCTGCACTATGTTACTGACTCATGGGATTTTACGACTGCCTATTTAGAAAAAAAAAATTATTTTAAATTTGCGATAACAACAGATTTGTCACTGACGAAGTCTAGCTGTTAATTTAGTTCCGATGTTTCAAGGTGAGCTTAGCTACTCTTGGGATATGACTCATTTGGTAAACATAATCGCCAGCATCCTAGCAAACACGGATTTTGTCAGGATTTTCTTTCTCAACGCAGATTGTTGAGTTCACGCACGATTTGGCTCTTGCAATAGATAAGCTCAAAGTGGTTGACTGTATATTCTTGGACTGCAAAAAAGCAAATGATGGTGTTCCGTATCACCTTCTGCGTAGTACATTTCATCCTATGAACTGAATGAATCGGTTTTCGCATTGTTATTACTATTGGCCCTATAGCTTTGTTCAAAAGTACTGTGTAGTTTACCGGGATATAGCGAATGAACGTGACTCCGTATACTGGCAGGTTTATTCGAATTTATTAACGTCCTGGTGTGCTGATTCAGAAATGTTTTTGGATGTTAAACAGTGTGTTAACGGCACCTTTACAAGAAAGCCTTCATTCCAATTGAATACATATACCGTAAATTATGCTGCTGTGACAACGGTCGAAGAATATAAATACCTAGTTGTTTATTTAGGGAGTGGTTAGAGGTTAAATAGGCAGGTTCACACCATAAAAGTTACGGCTGCACATGTTTTTAGCTTTCTGAGACGAAATTTCAGTGAATCTCCATCTAACTGAAAAAAACAACCGTATTTCACTCATGTGCGCTCAATCTTGGAGTACGCATGTGTTTTCGTGGATCCCTACACCAAAGAGCTGGTTGATACGCTCGAAAACATACAGAATATGTCAGTGCGATTCGTATTAGGTAATTGGCACGCTCAAATTAGCATGAGAGAAAGAAAAGTAAACTGAAATGGCAGGACCTGAAAGATCAGATACGAAACCACAGGTTGAACTTTTTTCGTAATATCTATCATTCGAAAACTGTAGTAGGAGGGGAGAAGTATGTCCAAACACCATTCTACATATCGCAAAGTGGGACCGCTAGCTTAAAGCAAATTATTAACTTTCCTTTAAAGGTGACGCCTTGCGCGATTCATGTTATTTTACAACAATACTGCAGTGTAAATAACTTCCACGTATGATTGCATTAACTGTTTGTATGGCGATTTTCAGCGTGCTTTGTAGAATTATTTTCTTATTTTGTCTCATATTCGATGCTTAGTGTTATGTATCTCCGTTCTGTAATGCATGCAAAGGCAAGCATTCATCAAATAAATAAATAAATAAATAAATAAATAATAAATAAATAAATAAATAAATAAATAAATAAATAAATAAATAAATAAATAAACAAATAAATAAATAAATAAAACAATGAATAAATAAATAAAAAAAATAAATAATAAATAAATAAATAAATAAACTTAAACCAGAGCCGCAAGTTTGCCTCCGACGGGTTGAGAACCCTACGCATTCAACCTTGACCAATAAAATATTTATTGCCCTATTCGTTGCAGTATGCAAGGATTCCTGTATACATGCTATTATTGCTATGTTATTGGTTTGAAACAAATTATGTAGCTCGAATTTTACGCCGTTCCTTGCGTGAACACAGAGGGATACAACTGCAGCCACCTGAAACAGGGCGTCATTCGCAACGCGTCTAGAATTTTTTGAACGTAGTATGACATTAGACGAAAATTAAGTTCTTTTGGACTATTAAGTGGTGTGGAGGTATACTCCTGAAAACAACATTAAAAAAGATTGAAAATGAAAGTACCTGTTCGCTCCTTCTTAGGATCAGCCCTGCGCAGGATCATCAGAAAAGTTGATCGAGTACAAAATGTCTTTGTGAGAAAATTGGGCAAAAACTGGAGGTACTTTTTAGTGAAGGAGTTTCATTAAATGCTCATGAGTGTTTTGTTAAGAACCAAAACGTTTCGTAAAGGCATTCACGCCGGTTTTATATACATCAAAATTGGTCAAGCAACTGTTATAAAAATAGTTTATGTAGTTATAGCGTGAAAGTGTTGCGGAATATTGCCCTAAAAGAAATTGGCTAAAAGCGGCGCAATTTATTTGTCTGAAATTCAACCCACTAACGTATGCGCCCCCCCCACCCTCCCCCTCATTTTTCTCCGTTTATTACAGGTAAGCCGCACCATAGAGGATATCAGGACCTGGACAATACATCTATTCAAGCTCTACAAAGAACTGAATATTTTCTGTGTTCGGTAGTAAAAGAGGCCCAGCAATTAAAGAAACGACAATTTGTGAGCACTGTTTAATAAAAGAATTTTGCTTTCAACTGAGGCTGGTAATTAAGCAAGGCTGTGCTGAAAGCTTGACTACTGGTGGTTGCGCGTGGGTTCACTTTGATGCGGCTGCATTGGACCCAAAATGCTGGGCTTGTGCTTCTTCTGCACTGCGCGAATGAGTCATCTGCTTGCGCGACATGCAGTGACCGGCCTCAGTACAGTTAACGTACTGTGGCTGAACTCCAATGCCCGTAGCACGGCCGTATTTCCGGTAGCTTTAGTCCGGCTGGAGTCCGACGACCGCATCTCGGCTGTCCTCCGGCGGCCGTACTTCGGCCGTACACGGGTGGGCTTTGGAATGGCCGGAGCCCTCCGGCAGGAATCTGGCCGTATATCCGTAAGCCGGTCGACTGGCCGACGGACACTGGCCGTTGGACAGCCATGGGAGTACGGCCGTATACGGCCAAAAGGCCCACATTTGGACATGGGCCGAACATGGCTGCCGGATAACGGCTGGACAGAAAATCATCGGCCTAAGTACACCGGGCTGTTTTAGGCCGAACAGTCCTATGCTGCCTGGGATGATGGAAAACCGTGTAGCTTTGACTTGCAACCACCTATGCATGTAACTTTGGCTTTCTAACACTAAAATACTTGAGAATCTAGGATTGCCGCTTTTTGCTAGCACTGGAAAATCCGACGCGTTCCAACTCTCTTCCGCGCTATCTTACTCTTTACTCCGTTTAGTACGTCAAGCTTTTCCTGACGGGAAAGTGCCCCCAATTTTTGCGATGCCATCAAGGCATGATCAAGTTCCCGGTTGCAAGTTCAACGTTGTTCGGAAAGCTTGATGTGCACCATGACGACGAGAGCGTGGGCGATTCATGCGGTGGTGCTTTTATGGCAAACACGCTGTTCCGGCATTCTCAAGTGAAAATTCCGTTGTAAGCGCAGTCAAGATGGTGATAGCATACAGTAATATAGGCCATCTGGTGGTGAAATATTGCAAGCGCGTGCGGCTTCACACACTCAGAGTCCTAGCCAAGGCTGGCGAAGGCTCGTCGATTGTTAAAATGGCTGTCCCTGCATGTTGGCCGGGACGGTTCGGAATGTCAAATTGCGGCGAATGATCCCTGTACGTACTCTGAGCCACGACGTAACAGTGGGGATAATATTGCGTGGGACTCTATCTGAGCTGCGCCGGGACTAAGCAAGAAGAACGTAGCAGCCGGAAACCGAAGCACTGAGGAGCGTAAGAGCGGGGTGTACTGTATATTACACCGGAAGTGTGGACCTCTTACTTGATTGCAAGTTTCTCCCTCTTCACGGGCTAAAGTCGAGAGAAACGAACAGAAGAACGCAACACAGCAACTCCTACGCCGCCCATAATTATAGCGTCCCCCCGCTCGTTGCCCTTACGGACAAGGCCAGGGCAACAGCTTAAAAAATAGCGGCTGATCTACTGCAAGTGTCGCACTAAGACGATAGTCCACTTCTTCTCTTGCGGTAAACAGGCCTCTGTTGATCTTCCCGCCAAACTCTCACGCTTTTCTCCCGCCGTATCGGTTTCCCCACGATAAACACAGTCGAGGTTTGCTCAAGGGATTCAATTTACTCTAGATCCGCTACTCCCGCGTCACCCATAACAGCTTTAGAAACTACAGGACTTCCTTGAATGCCACCATGAGGTCTGGGATCGCGGCAAGCGCTCATTGGTTTTTGGGTAAAAACAATTTTGAACCGCGTATTTTTTTATCGCCAAAATTAGGCACTATCTTTTTTCTAGTAGGGGCATGGCAAGTACCAGCTCTGTATTGACGTTACGAATCAAGTATTATTATTTTCTTTTCGCTCTTTAATGTTTAAAACTATATTCCAAAATTAGCTGAATTTATGACCAAGCGGCTGAATAAAGGAAAAACCGAGCGACCTATACATACACAAAAAAACAAAATTCCGACTTTAATTATCCACTTAAAGCTATCGTCATTAACATAGAAGGCTTCGAACACACCCCAGAAATATATAGACAAAAAAGCCAATCAAGCGGCGAACATTTGGGGACGCCGTAGTACGTGAAGCAAAAAAAAACTGAGCGGGGATGGTTGCTGAGCATTTGGGTCATGGCTGCCGTTATCTGCAATTTGAAACACCTTTCACGTGATTTTTAGCTTAACTTTAAGAGTTTGTTGCAAAATCTCTTCCGCCGACTAAACGCTGTATTAAATACCGATGCTTTATTCCTCCCGTTGGGGCATTTAATTCTTTTGCAATGTGTTTCTCAACTGTATGAACACTTCAGCTGGCTTGATGGAAATAGAAGCGATGCTGCAGCGTGCTTCCAGTGGATAATGGTCATTGATTTATTGAACTAATTTGAGTAAGGCTTCGAGCAATGTTTTGGTAATCATAATTTTGTACTTCTCTAGCACTTGCTTTTTCTTGACTTTAGATTGCATGCCCAAGTAAGTACCTCAAGAGCCGAAGCACCATTTACGCATACGAAAGCAGCCTTTCACAGTTACTTTCAGTTTATCAAACGGGTCTCCTAATTCGGCGGTAGAAATTTAATATTCCAATTTTTGATGAATATATTTTATCCCGAGCTTGTCACATGCCCCTTAGAAATACCTGATTCGTTCCACGTCGGCTCAACACACAGATTCTGTTCGGCATGGGCCTGAAAAAACAATTATTTTTCAAAGCAATATTGTTAACAGGTTTACGTTTAATTTCTTCAAAATAACCCGTTCAGAAAGTGCAGATTTGATTTTCTCTTAATTGTGTTAGGGGCAAAATTAGCTCGCATACATCTTTAAATGTTTTTTGGAGGAAACGTTGTGTGTACAGCTTTTAAAATGCAAAACGTCGCTTGTTCCCAACCAGTTATTTGCATCCAACAATCCACTCAATTTTTTCTGCAGCTGTATTAGGCAAGGATTCTTCGCCACTTCCCGGTTGAGCAAATGCTGTTTTTCCAAACAAACCTAAAGGTACAGCTATACATAGTCCTGACAAATAAACATACATCAAAAAGCATAGCGACGTCGCTTTTAGAAAGTTTCAAGGTAATTAAAAATATTTAGGACTACAAAAATAATTACCGTTTAAAGAGAAATCATGCGTAAACATAATTACGACAAAGAACATTTAAATTTGAGCTGCCTGTTTGTAGACTGAATAGGCACGCCAACGTTTTCCTGTCTCTGGGCAGTGATGAAGAACTGGAACTGAGTTTGTGGCGTGTTTGTAGACGTTGAGCAAAAGTGGAGCTTTCAGAGCGGTGAAGAAGTCATTACATATTAGGCTATCATAGCGTCTCGTGGGACAAAATACGTCTCGTTTACCTAAGTGAGCACCAGGTTTGCAGATGTCTTTTACGATTTCTGTATACCCTTTCTGTTTGCGCCATTATCTCCTCAGTTTCCTTGAATATGGCCGATTTTTTTCTTTATATTTACCAGTATCTCCCATTGAAAATACGGTTTGAGATGAATTATTTACAGGAAACAAATTGTTTAGACCAGGGAGTATGAAATTAGGGTTTGCGTAGCAAAGCCCTATTTATTGTGGAAACCGTATAATTCGGCAATTAAATACAAGCAAATAGCTGTAATATTTTTGACAAGAACGTTTTGAAATCGTTTCGTCTTCACCGCGTTTATTAAATTTCCTCCCAGAACTTCAATTGGTTTAAATAACCATTGATCCAATCTTTGAAGAGAGAGACTTGTGTGTACACACTGGGCACACCATCCTGATTGCAGTACTGACCGGATGTTGCAATGCCAACCTGCACCCAACGCCGGTCCTTTAGCTGAGTCAAAGGTCCCCCGGAGGCGCCCTGTAGACATTAAAAAAATCAATAAACAAAAATAACGATGATGCTGCGTTGGCTGTCTATCAGTGCAGTGAATAAACATACTTTTCCTCGCTCACAAAGAGATGGAGAAATAAAGCGCTTATAGTGCAAAGGAATATTGTTTGCTGCTGGGGCTACGCTTGTCAGGCGCGCTTGCTGGCTTTTCTGAGCAGGCACCTATGTCTGGCAATAGATAGAAAAGAACTCATTAGCTGCACAGCTTGAATAACTCGCAAGCAAAGCGTGAGCTGCACATGCGTGACAAAATGATTCCAGTCCGACATTAGACAACGAGACAATTTCCTGCCTCAGACTGCTCTTTCAACATCAGGCAAATTTCCGTCACTGGAAATACTACCCCAGTCATGCTGGGCATCGCAGGCAAGTTTCCGAAAACACAATTGCTGTGACGTGGCACCTCAAACAACTTCCATATCCCTATATCCCTGGCTAACTGTTTTGATTTCACTGTACCCACTTTCTGTTTCACCATTGTTCATTAGTGGTCTTTAGGAACTTGACATGTGGAGCTACACAGCGAAGTAAACGTTGGCTGTAGAACGCTTACGAGATACTGGAGAGTATTCGTAATGTGCGTTATCTCGAATAAAGACAACCTTCTACGAATAAGATGGTTAAAATTGCAGCGGCTATGGGAAGTGATTTTGATATTTGGCCTACAGCTGGAAGATTTTCATTAAGGAGCTTCCGGCCAGGTGCGCTCAAATAAATGACCGGCATGTTGTCGGAGTACATGAAACAATCAATTTTGAATGTGTGGTTGGGTAGCTATTCTATACATCGTAATTGGCAGGACAAAACGGTCCACACACGCGAGCACATAGCATTCGCTGTCTAAAAGGTTTGAGTGGTGGTGTTGTGTAATACCGAGGTGAATATTGCTTGGAAGAGCGTTTGATGACATGGCAAAAAGGTTCGGAGAGATTGTAGTATGCTCCCAAATAAAGTGAAGAAATGGCTTCTCGAGAGGCCAGACGTTAAACAGTACAAAACGCAGCGGAGTTTCCAGACGAGTATTGTGTGAAACACTGCTCCGCTAACCCAGAAAAAAAATACTCATGTTCAAGCGGTCCCCTCCATGAAGCCGAAATTCTTTCGCAAGTCATAAAAGAAACTTGACGGTGAAGTAAGGAAGTATTCGTCGGAGTTGGGAAACAGTAAGCCGTTTGAGCATCGCAAAAAATTGCGTGGTATATTGTCCGAAGCCAGGACACGTAGCCGCTGGGTGCCGGATTCCTGAGGTGTCCCCTGTCCAGTTCGTTGGTGAGCATGATGAAGACCACCGTAGCCCGTAACTTAACGATGTGGAAACTAGCGGAAAGAAATAAAAAGTCTTGTGCGACACGGCTGCGACGTATGACGTAGTGTATTCGTCCCTAGTTCCGAATCCAGATTTCACAGGGGATTTTGTGTGCCTACGGATGGTCTTGCAAAAAGCCCCGCTGAGCCTCCCAGTAGCAAAAGTAGCCTTGAAGAGTTCCTTTGGAGAAATCGGGACCGAGGCAGCCGTCTCAGAAGGCGTATTGCCTATGTGTCCGTAACAGAACAGCAAAGCAGCTGCAGAAGTCGGGAATCACGCTCGAAATGAATCTGGTAATGATTGTTACCGGGTCGATGGCAAAGAAAGTATCTAACGCCCACACGGACCCCCTTTCGCGCATTACCACTCGCCATGCTCCTAAGGAACAGCGCACTGTACCACGTAACAGTGAGATTTTACGTTCAGACCAGCCAGAATGTGTAGAGGAAGAGGCCGAACTCGAACCAAGCTGCCTTCCCCCCACTAGCTGCGATTTTAGGGTGAAGGCTGTTGTAGATAGAGAATCGTTTGTAGAACAGAAAAAAAAGATACCAGTTTTGAAAAAGGCCGTGAAAGCGTTGGCAAACAAGGAACAATCAATGGTTCGTTTTTTATTAAGAACTGGTATTTTGTACCGTACATTCCATAGAAAAAAAGGAGGGATAAGCGTTGACAAATCGCGGTACCCCTAAAACATCGCGACACCAATTTGGAGCTTTCCCATCGGGCAGGTTGGTCGGGTCAACTCGGCTTTAACAAGACAAAAGCGATTCTGCTAAGCGAGTATTACTGGCCGGGCTGCTTTAAAAATGCTGAGAAACTTGTTCGTAGCTTTGACTTCATCAGCGTACAAGTCTACTGAACGAGGAACAAAAGGCATGCAGGGCAACATTGCGTGGTAATACTGAGCCGTCTCGCAAAGTCGTAGTCAACGTCGTTGAACCTTTCCCTGGAACAAAGTCAGGGTATAAGTATCTTTTGACCATAGTCTGCCCCGCGACGAAGTTTCCGGAGGCAGCGCCACTGCACGATCGAACGTCTCCAGAAATAGTTATTGGCCTACTTTCAATTTTTTTTCCGCGCTGGATTTCCAAGTGAGAGCCAGTCAGGTCTTGGTAGCGTCTTCTGGAGTGAGCTGACAACTACGTTTCTGACGAAGTGTGGAACCCAAATACACCATAGCTCTTTTCACCATACCCAAAGCAACAGTGTATGGAAGATTCTTTGCTCTCTCTTTGGTCCACAGGTGAACCGCAATAAACGTGGCGTCTTGGGCGTCCAGCGCCGACTTTCTGCGTCGGCCGGGAGCCGAGCTGGGCCAAAACGTAACCCCGTGCACTGCCTGCAGGGCTTTGTTTCCGGCAATGAAAGCTTGCATCGATCAACTTCACAAATAATGCCAGAAAAAAACAGGCAGACCCTCGTTAAACTCAAATAATAAAAAAGTCCTTGTGGACGGCTCCTAACAAGTACAACCTTAACGTGACAGGAAGGTTTATGATAGGAGGAAGTAGAGATGCTTTTCTCTTTCATACTGCGTACTTTTCTCGGAAACACTGCGCAGAGACACCCGCTTTCTCCATTTCTTTGCTGCTAAGCGGGAACGTACTGTGCGCAACACCCTTGTCTATAACACGGAGTTCAACTTCAATTGGCTACATCCAAAAACGGCGGACTCAAACTTGTCACAAAAAAAGTTGAGGTCAAAATATACGGTCAAGCCTTAAAATTGACGCAATAGTTTTCTTCAATTGTTTATTAGCTGAGGCAAGATAAGGCTTTAAGTACAAAAAACTGTGCTACAGACAAGGGTGTTGCCCTCTGTACGCCTTGTACATTGCACAACTTAGGTATGCAATGTGTTGCCGGAATGCTAACTGATTTTTATGTTACCGGAAGCTATACTTTTGCGCCAAAACTGAAAGACTTTACCGAGTATCTCGCTCAAGGTTCTATCTCCTGCTCTGGGTAAAATACTTCTGAGCTTTACAAAGGTTCCCTACTTCCACCCGAGTCTGTTATTCTGGCAGTAGACGGTATAGACCCACTGCTCCATGCAGGAGCTCCTGCTAACGTCAAACAGAAGCAATCGTGGACTGCAAGTTGGCGGTGTGGGTATTTATGAACTGGAACAATCATTTATTCTCTTCTTAAATGACCTTTTTACTTCTCGGCGTAACCAGCAAGTAAAAAAAGAAATGGCCCTACAAATTACGATCTTCAGCAAAGTTTTTGTTTCTGCGAACTGGAAAAGCAGACAGCCACCAAACACACAGACAAAAATATGCTCAAGGTGCGAGAAAAACCTTTCGGGGACAATTAAATATTTCAGAACCTTAGTCGTTGCATATTCCTGTGCTGGAAAACATTTTGTGATCTCGACGAGCTCTCTTGGTACTTTAGCCGTTGCTTCACGTGCGTATATTCGTACCCGAGTTCAGGTCACTGCTCTATAGGGATAACCTATCATTCAACGCATAAGTACACATTCTGCCCTGCTATTGCTGAGAAACAGTCCCGTAGGTTATCTCTTATAAGGACCTTTTTTTCCTATAAAAGGGGCCCAGAAAGGCTTTCTGAGCACACTAAATGAACTAGCGAAATTGTTTGGTTGGGTGGTCAACGTCATCTCTGCCAAGTATAACTTTTTGCGTGCACTAAAAATCTCGCAATTCGTTCCGGCTCTCCCACCTTTCTATTCGTCTTTTTGGGCTCCACTATTTCCCCCGTTGATATTGTCGATTGTCCTATTGCGTAATGCAGTAGAAATCTCTCAATTGCACAACTGTTACTCGCACTTCAGGTGAAGAGACGCGGCATCGACTCAGTGTCGATGGCTCGCGGTGGCGCCTTTGGTTAATTAGTGCTTCCTGCAGCAGAATTACGCTATTGTGTTGGTCCATATTTACATTTTTCTGCTGTATTACCAGGCTTTTCGTTAACGCATTGGCTAGTCCGACAAGACGAGGACGCGACGGCGACGCGGACTTCCGAGTTGGCTGAGCACCGTGTCACCCGACGCCGACGGCGACAAGAACACGTCGGCTCATCGGAAGTCCTCATGATGTGACTGGTTCGCTGGCCAAGCACTCCGACAATACCGGTCTGCCGAACGGTCTTCGGGCTATCATGATGTCCATTTAGTTTAAGAACATCGTTGTTTTAGCCAAGTCAATATTCAACCACTGTGGACACCCCAACTTCTGCAAGCAATAACCCCGACGGGAAGCAGCGAAACGGAACAGATGACCTCCGGTAGGTTAAGCGACCCTCCTGAGCTTGTAATGGGTTCTTTGATCGCGGATGTTGCTATCGCTAAATCGTGCCCGCGCTTGGTTTGAACATTATCACCCGTGAGAGGCTACGGTAAGTACTGCAGGTGGTTATCCGACCAATTCTCAACATGGCTGCTACGTACCTCGGCAACGAGTACTCGGGGGGGGGGGGGGGGGTGCCGGAGAGCGAGTGTGTATTTCACGCTAAGTTGGGGTGAAACAAGTGGAGGAGCCTGACGTGATTGCCAACCGGCATGAGATGAAGGCACCCGTCTGAGCGACAACGAGCCCAGCGTTTACACGTCGGTCTAGCCAGGAAGCATCGTTTGCTCGATGTTTGAAACGGTACTTGTAGCTTCTGAAGAACGTTTCGGTAGCGGCCGGTTTCACAGGGTCTGGGTTTCTTGTGCAGGCGGGCACACCAAGTGCTCAGGCGTTCAAAATGATTTCTTGTTTCGTCAATAAAAGTACAAGCCAGCCTTCTCGACCGGACAACGGCGATGGACTGAGAAACGGTTGAGAATTGTGAACTCCTGAGCGGAGTGAAGGAATGGAATACTTTAGCTGACTGTGTACCACGCATGCACGGCGTCACCCTAACACGACCAAGCTCGACATTGGCGGGAACGAGTGCCAATTAAGCTATATATAAACCGATGTCAATTGGGAACACATGTAGGTACAGCTCTTCCTGCCGCGAGCAGAGTGATACATTTTAAGCAAAACGATAAAAAACAAAAGCCGTTTCACTCAATGGGGAAGCTGTGGGTGGTACAGAATAGTAAATCGCCATGATGTTCATGCAAGTCAAAGTTCCCGCCTTCGCAGTGCTGGCCCCACCAAGGCCTGAACCTGCGCCAGCCGGAGTTCTGTTCTGTTTGTGCTTTTCTTTCCGAAGGTGCCGGCATTGCACTGCCACATTATGCGTGTACTATCGTAAAAACCTACCCAACGGGCGTCCCTAACTAGAGCAAAGCGGGCGCTGCCGGTTACTTACGTATACGTTTCTTTAAATGTACCTACAGTTTATTTTGCGCTAAACAGATAGAAGACGCATCTGAAGTCTCGGCTTTTTACGAGTTTCGAACGCTTCTGACTAAATAAACCGCTTGGCTTTCGAAGTATTTGGGGTACGCCGCGGGAAACAGGGGGTTACCCCGGGACGCCGCCTTGGTGCGCGATATACTTGGGAAGAGCGACCGAGCTAGGATGACAAGGCGAGTGCCTAAACTGTTCTGCACACAAAGAACGGCGCAAACAGAAGCAGAAAGTCGGCCGGCCTCATCTCAAAAGCGACGTTGAGACGCAGAATATTGCAGAAACAGACGACGCGCGCCACTGGACGTTCTTGTGTACGTCCCTGAGAAGCGGGGCATCATGGGAAGTCACCCTCGAGCGATGTATTGGGAGGGGGGGACGAAATGAGGGAGAAATGCCGCATGGCCGAAAATCGACTGTTCTTAATTGCAACAACTCCACTTATACTCGCCGCTGTAACAAAATTCTTGGAGGTGCTTACTAGGGCACTGATTTACCTAAAAATGTGAACACCCGGTTGTCGCTCTAACCACTTTCACTGCGTCTTTAACGAACGGGTCAATACAATGCGGAAATAACTGCTACCTCTTTGCAGTCCTTTACTGTATAACTGTTGATTCAGACTATACCAAGGGTCTCCTTTTTACGCAACATACACTTACATTTTAGAATAAGGAACTGAAAACGAAATATTTGTTTTGTTTTTCTGTATATCATCCAAACATCAAGGCCATTTACGGAAAATACTTATTTTCGATATGTTTCCGATTATATGGCGCCTAGGTGCGAATGCGACCTCTCAATATGTTTGGAATTGGTGCATTGTAACATGCGTACTTTCGGATGAAAGGTTCAGAAAAGAAGAGGCAGAAGTGTCAGCCGGCAAATGTTAGAGCTAGAACTTGTCATCTTGGGTCTTGAATACCCTAGGGTTCAGCTTGAGCGACCATGTTTTCGTTAGAGAACGGAGCGTGCAGAAAACAAATGGGGAAGTAAAAGGCCATTTGTTCGTGACAGTACGCTCGAGGCTCAAGATCTTGCTTTTTTTAAAGGCGCATGTTGTGAAGGGGTCAAGTGAACCACAGCACAAGGTATTGTCGCAGACGCCAAAAATAAAATACGAAATCTCACCTTGCAAACGTCTTTTCCAGTTGTCAGGGTGCAAATGAGCCAATCCAAAAGAACGACCTTTTTCAGATCTTTATTATCTAATTTTTCGTGACATTCACCAAAGTCTAGAGCTCGCAAAAAAACATACTTTAGGTAATATGTCGGTTCCCCTTCTGCAATGACAAAAGACGCAAAGATGAAATATTCCCGTATCACTACAAAATTACAACCAAAAGGACCGAAGCGCCGCCAATTATTGAAACAAAAATACCTCATGCACTTCAAAGAAACGATAAAAAAACCGGAGCTGTGGTATGCGGGTTCCAGTTCACTACAGCCGCACATCCCACAGTTTTCGCTTGAGCCGTGCTTCATGTGGTAACTCACTGAGCAAGCGCTCTGCACTTACCAGCATCGCCAGAGCGCGAGTGTATCGACATGATCTCTAACACCAGCCAGTCTCACTTCCCGTACTTCTAAAACCTGTCCTGTCCAGCCTATATTGTTCGTGCATGCTGTCACGGTTTCGCCAAAGAAGCTTTCTGCTTAACGAAAATACCAGTTTTGTGTCTACCCATAAAGTTTTTCACTTCGAAATTTGTGCAGCGGATGAAGCAAGGAGGAAAAAAAGAGGCGAACCCTATTCTTGACCCTAAAACACCAAATTTTAAACTTAACTATACACTAGGTCCGTTTTTGGGCTTTTACCGTGAGTTGTTGGTTATGGCCTCCTAACAATCCTAAATGCTACCTCTTGCCTGTGTATCTTCATCAAGTTGAAGTGTCAGAAGGAAAGAGTATTGCAAATTTCGGTTCTAGTGCTCGTCTCCTACAAGACTCCAACCCTGCATATATTTAGATATTTATTTTAATTATTCCAAAAACCTACAGCGCCCGTTGGGATTTTTGTATGTGGGTTTGTTATTAATCACAAAAGCAACAGATAATCATACAAATGCACGCTATATAATGGGAATACATGTTTTTTTCGTTAATAAGCACACAGCAGAACATAGAAACAGAACATAAATCAAAACCTATAAACAATATACGGTCAAAAGCAGTAAACTGAAATGTTAGCCTTCAGGAAACACTTTCAATAGCAGTGAAACCATTCGGTGAGCATACAATTTCATTCAGGAGCACGTTCGTATCGTAATTGTATTGGGAAAGAAGGAATACCTAAATACATTGATGCGACAGTGGTACAGTTTATTTTCTCTAAATTATCTCTTCGTTCCGACACGTAATTCAGCGTTTTTCGGTAAGTATATTTGTTAATTCCAGTTCAACCCATCGTAATGTTATAAAGAAGCTTTAATATACAAATTTTTCTACGCCACCATAAAGTTTGCAACCCTACATTATCTCAGATGACAGAGGTTCTTACATCGAAGTTGAAGTTACCTGTAGAGCCAGGCTAAAATCCCGTGTGACGACACATGTATTTAAACACCGAAGCTTCTGTGGCTCGATTGTTTAAGTCCATATGCGCTAAGTTCTGCGCCTCGCAGTGGTTAAATCAAGTTTACCGATAGGCGGCGGGGGCTATAAGTAGGTTTGGAAGCCTTCTTGCCGGCAATGTTAGGACCGAGCGGTAGAGGCAGCGAAGGTCTCCAAGTGACAGATGGCCTTGTGCCCTGGAAGTTTTGCTACGGACCTCTGGGAAACCGTGGAGTTTGCTTGGTAACGGCGTTGCCGTTCTGTGCCGAGCTCCCGTTTTTGATCAAGCCACCACAACAGAAACACAGAAGCACGTTTACAAGATATTACACTTCGTGAAATTAAGTCTCCTTTTTAAAGCATAACGTTGTCAGTAAAATCGATGGTACCTTATAAAATTAATGGCAGCATCTCTACTCAGTGGGTGATGGCGATGGTGCGGGGTACGGAGGCTCGCAATGATGTCCAAGTTTCGCCCAGAGTGACATCTGATTTGTACCCCACCCATCATTCAATTTCAGCCGTTATTCGCACCTTGATTATCCCGCAAAGAAAACTGTAACTCAGGGCTAAAATAGAATTTCACTTGATTTCTTCTTGATAGTGGTGTGCGCGCGGATGGACGCGGACAGAAATTTGGAGGTCCAAGATACTCCGCACCGTTACAGGTAAGGGAGTAAGCCGTTTGACTCTCGGGTTGACCCGTGGTAATAGACCAATGTGTAAATTGACTGACACTAACTGTGTCTGCTCTACCATACACAGGCTGAAATGCTGGCGGTGCCTGTGTGATTTTATTGCGATTTTAAATGCTATGCGCACGGATGCGGACAGACATTTTGCGGTCCTAAGGTACTCCGAACCTCAAATCTAATGCGCCTTCGGATTAACCGGTACGTCTACCAAAAAAGCTTTATTGATATTTCTGGAAACATTCCACGTGCTCAAAACCAGGCTACGATTGCGCAAAACCTCTTACTTGAAACATAGAGAAAAAACGGTTCTCCATAGGACTATGCACGCCTCATTCACAAAAAGGAAGTAAAATATTAAACCGCCATCTCATGAACCTTGTATTCGTATTGATTTCGATAATACGTAAATATGTTTACTTAGAAAATTGTCGCAGGGGTTTGTAATTTGTTCACAATGTCGGCCTGTGAAGGTTAACAATCGATTGGATGCACTTTCCGTGAATAATACGTCGCTTTTCCGCTTCTCTCACGTTTTGCTAGGAAGAGATTATAAATATTTTAGCGCTTTTTTCTGCACCTACAGAAACAAGAAATTCGACGGTTGCTTCGTCATCTGGCCGCTGACGGTTTGACCGCAATATACAGTCGCAACAACATAATAACGCAATCTAAGAATGGGAAAAAATGGTTTGCTCGCACGCGACCAACCGATGTTTTTCACAAAGAAAGGCGGAACTGACCGCGAGTACCACTGCAGCCACTAAACACTGGCTATCTGTCTTACGTTTTCATCTGGAGCCGTTACGTTCTCTGCTATTCAGAAAGTGGCATTGGCACAGACGAAAAAAACGACGACGCCTCCTTGAACAAAATAAAAAAACTACAATAAAATTGTCTACTTATTATGACATCGTTGTTGTGAGTATTATCCAGAACGAACTGTGTAGAAAATTTTATTTAAGGCTTCTTCCGTCGAAAAGAGAAGTATAAATTGCTAACGTTTCTAACGAATAATATCGAAACACGAAACCACAGTGTCATTGCTCATCACCCTCAAAAACATGTTTTGCAGCTGTGATGTAACTTTGTAAATTATTTTGTTTGCCGCAGAGTCTTGGCGATAAAGTTTGAGTTATGGCGGCGCAGCAATTTTAGTAATTTCTGAAGCCTTTTAAACACGCGAACACAATTTGACAGCAACTACTTACAGCTGGAAAGGAGAACAGGTTAAATCGCGGGATTCTTTTTCCCCACAAAATCAAAAGCTCATAGTGATCTCTGTTTACTACTCCCATTCATCAATTAATAGGCTCCCCTCCCGCCCTTGCTGCTATGCCTGACCCCATGTCATTTGAACCTAAGGCTGTCGCTTATAGGCAATTCCAACTTCAATTTCCTAGATACCAACTCTTACCCATACTTTTCTTCAATTGACTGTTTCGTTGGCTATGACATTGATTCTCTCATAAATTCCAAGGCTTCCCTTTTTTAAAAGAAGACATTAACTATGAACGCCAGATATTCCTTAACTGTAATGCTACGGTGCGCTGTGACCATTTTTACGAGCGATACGTTTTCAGCACTATATATTCAATACGGCTATTTTGTCTAGAGACGCCTTCCCACCACTTTCACGAATAGTCCTGAGAATAGGCTCGATAGATTCAGCGCACTCTTTTTGAAAGCAGTTTTGGAAAGTACTGAAACTTCCACTTGTACGCAGAAATACAGGCTGCGCTGTAACCCGCCGATTCAACAGCCTGACTTGCGGGTTTATGGATGGCTTGTAGAAGATGCCGACAATGTATCGTTGCTTTTTACTTCCTTCTTACGATTGATGCAATGTCGTGAAGTTTACTCAGCCAACAAAGGCATTAGTAAGAATAACACTTTAGGATTACTAGGCATAACCCTATGCAGCTTTGGCAAATAATAGTTTCACATTCTGACGTCAATGATGGGATGAGAATAAAAATACATCTCCCTGACATCACCAAAGAAGAAACCACTCCAGCTGCCTACGCTTTTGGTAAGGACGTTTTATTTCCCTAAAAAAACAAAATTCACTATGCGGGTAAATTTTTACGTCTACCCTCTTCTTTTCTTTCTCCCTTGTTGCACCACAAGATGTTTACTGGTGAAAACGCGTCGGTGCCAGTCTTTAAAAAAAAACTGTGCTTGATTCCTCTGTCATATGAATCGGTAAAACAAGAAAGGAAAATGTGGAGCGAAATCTTTGCTGAGCATGATTTGCCGGATGGTGGCTGTATTGTGGGTGTGCTAAGCGAGCGGAGTCCTGCTCTACAGGTCGCTTCGGCAATGGTGCACTGGCGTGATTTTAGTGATGGATATGAGGTCAGTTAAATGTTGTTGTATCCCGGCATAACACACTTTCGTGTTGCTATATAAAACTCAAAAACGAACCATCTGAAGTGTAACGTACTCTTTATACTAGAGGCTGCTTTGGCGAAAGAAGACCCTGTGTGCAGGGGTGCACTCTTTACCGCCGCTTGCTTCGTTCTACTGGCTTCACTTCCGTGACGAATATGATGTATACGAAATCTTCGTGTTTTCGAGAATGAAACACTTTCGTGTTAAAAACTGTTATTGTAGTTGTTTAGGGCATGATTGGAATATCATGCCCCGTAAAGCGGCGTGGGGCGGCTCCGATTTTCTCGGTGTTCAGTTCTTCCACTGAAATCTGTTTACTACGAGGTTTAAGGGTGGCTCCTGTGCAGCTCAGCGCAAGCCCAAAACAAGTAAGCGAGGAAGTTCACTCTAGCGAAAGGAACGCACCTTTTTCCCGACTGTCAGACTCACCGGCTTTGTTTAACTGCGGACGGCGGGCGTAGTATGAAACATCGCCGCTATTTAGCGTGCCATGAGCGTGTTTCACCATTTTACGAGTGCGTTTTAGACGTTGAAGGTGTGTCATCTTTCGTCGACTGTGTTTTTGCTGGGTATGAATACGGCTGCCGTGGGAAAATCTTGTCGTCTTGGCGGCTACTATCGTCCGGACTAAAGCGAGCACTTCGTTCGGATCGAACCCCCCCTGTGACCTCGGTAGCATTTGACTGACGGTGTACTGGGGGCGTCATTCGTTCACTGTTTTCTGCTAAGCATTGCTACCGGAGCATCTAATGCAAGTGACCTCGTGGCTGCAACGCTACCCCTTCAGCAATCTGGACGCCATGCATGGCAGCCATATTTGGGTGGGGCTTCGGTCGCTACTCCACGCCCGCGAATCGCCTGGGTGCTTGTGATTGACCCGGGAACTCGGACTAAACTCGGGAGAGATATTGCGCGGCGAAGTTGAACTCATGACGCTCGTTTCAGTGGCTCCTGTGGCGTGGAACATGGTTCACGGTCACCGTAGCCGGCATATATCTATGCCGACAGAGTTTTTTCTCTAGCAGAGGAGGATTTTAAGCCCTTGTTCGTCACTCGAAAGTACTGTGCATGGGCTGTGCAGCCATCTGACACTCGACCGCTTTTGCGACGACTTTGAGGCGGCTTTTACTTCAAAACTGCCGAGCAGCAAGTGTTGCGTGCACTGAGGTTTTTTGCGACGGACACCTTGCGCGGCAGCGTTGGTAGCGACCGCCCCAGAGAGCGCCCTCAGTCGACAGTCAGCCGGTGTGTGCACTATGGGATTACTGCAGACAAGCTTTTCGCCTTTTTCTAGCTGGTCAGCCGGAGATGGCTCCCGCAGGTTGTACCATGAGTTTACCCGTCTGCAGCCAGAGCATACGCTTAAGTCGTAACCACGGTCGCGACCGCTCAATGGAAAGGAGTTTTTGTTGAGTGGCCGTACGTACTTCCGTTATCGTCTGCTAGCAAAACTTTCCGATGTGGTGCTGCATGACCGTGCGCTTTATTTATCGTCAGCGCGGCAGGTGGTTTTATTGAGGCGTTTTGTGTTACACCATTCTCGCAAAAACTTTACTCGCAGAATACAACATAATCAACGGCGTGTGTCTATTATCGGAGGTGATCTTTAGGTATTTCAACGGGTCTTGTCCAGCGTCTTTGTCGTCTGGCAGGAGCGCATCATGAAAACCTTGTGAGGCGAAGATTGCGACCGAAAGAGACAGCCTGACGCCAGAAGGAACGTGAAGGTATAGAATTCCTTGAAAACGACTGTGGATAGCTTCTTCGAACAAGAGCTGTGAAGACCAAAGTGAAATAAAGGAAAGAAATTTGAGAAGCTATGGTTGCTGCTCTCCCTTTCTTCGTAGGACATGACCAAATGGGTGACTTTCCCGCAATTGAGAGCTTTGAGAAGCAAATGGGCTCCGTTTTGAAAATTCAGAAATCAGTTAATTGGAAAATAAAAGTTGTACAATAATGCATTTCACGTGAACGTGATGGCACATGAGAATGACAGGTGCACACAAGCTGCACAGAAGCACGAATAAAGGGAGGCTTTGCAGTGTGCCACTCTTCTTGATGGAGAGTTCAGTACGAAATGAAAGAGAAGAAACTGACGCAAACGCGGAATACCCGAAAAGAAGCGCGTCAAATGCCAAAATTTATGCCGAAAGACAAAGAAATAAAACCTAGAAAAAATACAAAAGTGCAGTATATGAATTACGAATTACCGCAAGTCCAAATATCAGTTTCTAATAAGTATCGCAATTACAATGTATCAGTTGTTATTAGGAATCGCAAAGCATTTGCCTTCAAATCACGTAACCAGGCTGAAGTGGTTCTAGGAAATTTTGTATCTGAAATAGGACGGAGGGTTGCTATAGCATTCAGCAGCAAACACTTTGAATGCCGCGCGTTTCCATCACTGCCTTTCTTTTTTGCCAGTCGGCTCTACTCCCGTTATTGCATTGTCTGCCACCGACAGCAGAAATGGGCAGAAATTGCTGCTAAGGGCGGGAAATTTCAAACAAAAAGCTGATAAGAACGCCTAAAAAAATTAATGCAATTTGTAGCGAAATACAGAATAATAAAATAAAATTGCGATAAAGTAATGTAGTTTGATTTTCTTGCCCCCAGTAGCCACCGGTGCAGCAGTGGAACGAGAGAAAGCAATAAAAACGCGCCACACACTAGTCGCGCCTCCTTGGAACACGCTGCTCTGGACCGATTACGTCACCCCAATAATTTGGAAATAGCATGAATTGAATTTTTAAAGCACTTGAACTCCGCCTCGAAATATTATAATTACGTTATGCGGGCGTTGCAAGAGCTGGTTGTTTCCCGAGTTTCGCTCACTCTCGGGCTTGTGGAATAGCACCATTGGACAAACAAACACTGGACAAACAGAGTAGAACCGTGGGCCTGAAACTGCATGAAGAAAACTAAAGTACTGATAAATAACCTCCGGCAAGCACAGCGGTTTAAGATACGTGCAGAGGCAGTGAAAGTAGTAAGCGAATATATTTACTTAGGCCAACTTGCTATCCCGGACCCCACCGATGAAGCCGAGATAATTTAAAGGATAAGAATGGGGTGGAGTGCATTCAGCAGGTTTTCTAAGATATTGAAGGGCAGTCTACCGTGGTCCCTGAAAAAGAAAGTGTATGACAGCTGCATCGTACCGTACTCACCTACAGGGCAGCAACTTGGAGGCGCACTTGGAGGGCTCAACTTTAATTGAGCATGACGCAGCGATCACTGCAGCGGAAGACAAGAGGTATAACTAAAAGACAAGAAGAGAGTGGAGTGGGCCTCAGAACAAGCGTATGTGAAGGACATATTAGTATAAATTAAGAAGAAATGGACGTGGGTAGGTCATGTTATGCGAAGGTAAGATAACCATTGGTCATTAATGGTAACATAGTGGATCCCGAGAGAAGCCAAGCGATGCAGGTGACGGGCGAACGTTAGATGGGCAGATGAGATCCAGACGTTTGCCGGGAAAAATTTGTCGTAGTTAACATAGGACCGGGATAATTCAATATTGATGGAAGAGGCCTTTGCCCTGCAGTTGGCGTAGATCTGTTGGTTGTGATGACGATGATGATTATTATGGTGATGATTCACAAGTGCCTGTTTTTCTTGATTCCCTAAATGAGAAAACAGTCATAATTGTCGTTAGGTCGCACTCTCTTAGCGACAGAGAATTAACCAACGACGGGGCCGTTCCTTAGCTACTGGTATAAAAATTTCAAAAAAGCTTGGGACCAATCTCTGCCCTTTCACTACCAGTTCTGCGATAAGCAGACTTCCCAGAGGGGACCTATCGGTGGCGCAACTGCTACGCTGGTTGGAACAGCTAACCCCACCATTGGCCAGAACCAATTCCCTGGGACCACGTGAGATGTGACGACACGCTGCGATAGCTCCCTGGTTCTATGCGTACGCCAACGTCTGCTCGTATACCAGGGTCTCACACCTCCTTCCGACGACCCGCCCAGTTGTCCTTACCAGGTCAGAGATTGCAAGACGTGATGCAATGTCACAGCACATTGAAATGGAGGACACTTCATCGCCATCCAAATTCAATTCCCCAAACTCTTTCTCTGTCCTTTATTGAGGTGATGCCGTGGTCGTCCTGGAACACAGGCATCAACCGGAGTGACAGAGCAAGTAGATCACGCAGATTGACATAATTTAGTTGTCACATCAGCTCGGTTAAAATTTAATGCCAGTCTCACGTATTCTGTTGCAGATACAGCCAAATCAAACCTCAAACTGGACAATGTGGCCTAGAAATCTGTCGTGCTGTGATGAAAAGAAATGCCCAATTATCGCCGCTGTAGCCTAACTGTGACCAATTATTCGCGAAATTCTTGGGCTCATCTACCCAACTACCTTTCTGCCGGCCACGTCAAACTTCCCTTCTGTAGGGATCCACTCTGTTACCCCTATTGATAAAGGGTTACATCGCATTCGCAATACACGCCCTGCCAGCGTCCATTTCTTCTTCTTCCTTTCTATAATATTGCCTCTCGCCTTGGACATTCTTCGTCCCTTTTGGACATTCTTCGTCCCTTGGACATTCTTCGTCCCTTTTTCAGAACGTTGTTCGTGAGAAGAAGAGGCTAAGGAGCTACCACGGCAGCTCAGTGCCGTCTGTAGGTATAAGCCGTCTGTAGGTGCCGTCTGTAGGTATAAGCCAAGCGAACACTGTTTTAAATGCGAATGCATTTTTAGTCGGGGGTTGTCGTGCTCCGTCGGCGTGCGCCTGCATTCCTCCAGCGCGAGCGCACGTGAGCGGGCGCCTCGTAGTTCTGACTTCGTCGTCGTCGTCGTCGTAAATGCGAATGCATTTCTTAGTCGGGGGTTGTCGTGCTCCGTCGGCGTGCGCCCGCAGGTGTTATCTCTCCGCGCTCCTCCTCGCCCCTAGCAACAGCTGTGGCGCGCCTAGCAACCGGAGCAGGTGGTAGCTCGGGCGGGAGTAGCGAAGGGCAAGGGGAGTGGAGGAGCGCGCTCGTGCATGTAAGGGCGCTCGCATTGCGGAGCTCGGCGGGAGAGAGAGCTCGCGCGCGGGGCGGGCGTGTTGCGCGGGTCTCTCTCTCCTCTTCGCGTACCCTCTCTCCGCTCGCTGCCCTCGGAAAATGTATATAAATGCAGTGAAGCGCACGCCTCTCTCCGTTACTGCTTGCCGCAGCGCACTCATCGGTGCACCCAATGCATTCGCATTTCCGCACGATCCCCTTCGGGGAGGTGGCGGGAGTTTTTTCTATCTTCATTCGTGATATTTGTGGTAGAGGTGCTGTGTAATCCCATGCACTTGGAACCAGACGAGCGTATCGACCTATGCGAGTGTCATGTGCAGATAAGATCAGTGCACAATTGAAGTCGCCGGAATCGATGTCTAAAACCAGAATTTGGCCTGCTGATGACGTCTCCACGCGTCATGACAACCACTACGGCTAGACAAACCAATCAGCGCAGTACAACCTTCTCGACGCTCGTCGTGCATTTGGCAAACCGCACCCCCGGGGCGCCCGTTCCCCGGCAACACCTTCGAAGAGGATAAGCAAGGGCTCAATCATTTCGATCGGGTCGCTGCGTTCACGAATGGGAAGACGCACGCAAGGTGAGAAGTGTTTACTGCTTACTCAAAGAGCCAGCACAGACGTGGTATGAAAATCACGAGCCCTCATTTACAAGCTCTTTGGAGTTTCGGCGGCAATTGCTCGAAGTCTTCAAAAATAGCGAGCGAAAGGAAAAGGCCTAAATTGCTCTACACTCCATTGCTCAAAAGCCAAACCAGAACCTTGTTATGTTCCTCGAGTACATGACGCACTCGTTTAGGTGAGCTGACCCTTGTGTGATTGATGTAGAAATGGTGCTCCACCTGATGTGTGGTGTGAAGGAAGAACTTTCCTCTGGCCTTGTACGCTGTCCGCCAAAAACGATTACTGACTTTGTTTGGGAAGCAACCTCAATGGAGCGGGGACCTGCAGCAGCGCACCATGCAGTATAGGCGTCAAGCTAGTGTGGCTGCTTGCGCTTCAGCGGTCAACGATGAACAAGCTCTCCGGGAGCTCGTGAAGAGCGTCTTGCGCGAAGAACTGCGGATTGTAATGCAAGACGACAGTCGACCAACACTCGCTGTCTTTACCGACATCGACAGTCGACCAACACTCGCTGTCTTTACCGACATCGTCCGAGCGAAGTTTGTCGAGCAATGGCACCCGCGGCACCAATCGATGTTGCCAGCCCTGTTCCAACGTACACGTGTGTGAATACTATACCAGCTCCAACACTTGAACGTCGCTTTTTTTTTATTTATTTTACCCTCAGGGTAAACATACATTGTAGAGAGGAGGGGCAATAAAAATCAAGAAAGAAACTGACAAGCACAAAAATACTTCGAAAACAAAAGAAATGAAGAACATCAATTTGTATGGGCTATGTTGCACAGTTAAAACATAAACAAAACAAAACAAAAAAATCCTTGGCAGTCACATATAATCAGCTAAATACTTCCAAATAACGATAAAACAAACCAGAACACAAACTTACACGTATGTGCTCCCCACGCCGACCTCGGCACCGCCCCAGAGTTCGCCAAAGTGGACACAGCCGCTCGGACGCATGTTAAAACCCGGCCACACGGTATGAGCCAAGACGTCTCTAACGAAAAGCGACCGTGTTGCGCACATCAGACGATCGGCCACTGTGCTACCATTGCGGTGAAGGTCACGTGTAGCGTCACTGCCCACCGCCAGCTGAGCCTTCGCGGATTCTCACCGAATGCACCTAGACCACGCTACGGTAAACGGCCCCTAGAAACCGAGGAGTACCTGTGCGCCCACGAGCTGCCGACAACTTCACCCGCTTCTCATCAGGGCCCAACGCCTGCTCCTCGCAAGTAGTCATCACCAAGCCGTCCCGACTTTCCT
>JABSTR010000692.1:0-57405 GCA_013339765.2 Haemaphysalis longicornis | reverse complement strand
ATTTATGCACCTCCAAGAAACCGCAATAGAGCGGCGAGAGTGACTCACTGCCACGACCACTCACCGCCTAGACCAACTATACTTTAAATTGGTCGTGCTCACCACTTGCGTATGGGTCTGCCAGCAATGCCCACCGTATCTTGGGACGTCTAATTGGGACGTCTAACGTCTAAAAGATGACTTTTGTAGTTTTCTTGTGTTTTCACCATCTTAAAAACTGTATAAATCACGTCGGGCTGGCACGTCACAGATTCGTTCAAAAAATAGTCGTTGCGCTGAGATACCACTGACCCCAAAAAACAAAATATCAGGGCCCCTTAAGGCCGTACTGGGTGAGACGGAAATTTCTGAAGTCGAAGACTCACTATTCGCAATGGGGTTCCGAAATCTCCGGTCAGAAGTACCTCTCGTACTTGTTCGTCCTGCTGAACGAACTAGTAAATCATAGAGTAAGCTTCGGAAGCGGCTCCAAGAGAAACTGAAGTGAATTAGTCAAGCTCAGTTTTGCTTGCATTGCGTAGACTGGCTCAAATTGACACACGTTTTATCGTTTATTATCCGGTTGGTAAGTCGGTAATACTTTATGAAGGCGAAAGAAGAAAACACTACGGTGCGGGTCTACGGCGGCCGTACCAACTAAGGCTGTGACGACGCAGGAGATGCACCATGATTGTTACGATGTCCAGGATTATCATTCAAACAAGTTTCGGTTTCGGTTCTGTAAAACAACATACTTGACATCCGACGTTTATCGTTGGATGGGCATTCTCTATATCTCAATTATCGACATACCGCCCTTCTGTCCATATTGTCGCTCTACAATTCATAAGATAAGCCTCCCAGGACGGCTTGGAATTGTAATGATCACTAGCCGAGGCCTACACAGTGGATGAACGCCCTCCGCGTCATCGCAGACGCTCAAATGCCATGCATTTTACCCCCATATTTGGAGGTTGCCTCACTCCCCCTGTATCATAAAAAGCGTGGTTCGCACCAGGCCAAGGGTCTGCTGATTCTGGCCTGTGCCCACTGTCCGCAAGTAGTCGGTGCTTGTGGCAACAGCATGGCCAACGAGAACTCGCTTGCGCGTCAGTGTCAGTCTGCGCGCGTTCTGCGAATTCGCTCGTGGAGCAGTGAACGTTACGGCCCAAAAATGGGAACTCAGTTTTTTGAAAACATCGGCCGCAAACGAAAAAATTTAACTTACAAAAAAGCATGCACCCTCGGGGATTCGAACTTGCGACTTGCAAAACAACATTCCTAGCGTTTCAGACCAAAAAAAAAAAAACACTCGGCGACAAGCCAGCGCTGCCGAGTTTGGATATATAAGCTATATAATGTGTAAATCAGTTTACACTTTTAGCATTTCATATCTTGGGTGACTATTTGTGGTATAGAGCTCGTGAAGTAAGCGTCCCTCAAATTTCACAATATCTCACATCTAGCGACTGCATTTCTTAGGGAAAAGCGTTCGCAGGTGCGTAGTCGTTCTGCTGACCGCTGTGCCTGTTCACCCCACTCAAAAAAGTGCTTCCTGCTCCTAGTTTTCCGCTGTACGGTAAAAGTTTCCGTTTTTAGTTCCTTAGTACCTATATTGACTTCGCTGACTCCTTCTACTCGCCTTCAAGTGGCTTAGATTTTCCTTAGCGTACCAGTCAGCGAAGCGTCGCATGTGCACTTGTGCAGAGCTTGTGTGGAGCTGCCCGGAATCGGAGCTTGACACAATGTACAAACTAAGTAAGTAAAGAATAGCACATTCTTCCATTCACAAACGTGTTGTGGCTTAGTTTCAACTGAGCGAGCGATTGCGACGACCCGTCGGCGTCCGGCCGATGAAACGCTGGGACGCTGGGCCTACTGACTCTGTCGGAGGTCGGCGAGCCACGCAGTAGCGCAGCCAATCCCCAAGTTATCTCCTCGTGACGTCACACAAAAACGCCACAGGAATGGGCGAGGGTGCAGAGATGAGGACAGCATTTTCGAATTCATTTTTCTACTAAATCAATTCGCGTAAACGCGCTCAGAGTGGTCCAAACATGGCCTATAGACTCCGGACTACAATTTGCGCTTGTAATTCCGCAATGTTTACAAATCACTTCAGTGTTCTTTTAAGGGCCATGCAGACAAATACCCGATTGTTTTATTAAAAAGATTCGTGTTTTATGGTGCCCCAAGCGCTTGCCCGGAAGCAAACGAGCTTTTTTACTACGCGAAATTATTCAATTAGTTAAAAAGTTACACCATCTTTCCGCCCGAGGGGAACCATGGGGTAGATGCAACGCATCGGGGGTTGTCATTGCGTTTCCGTTATGTTAGCGATGTCAGCGTGTGGATTGCTGTTGTTGTGTTGCTGTTGTTGCGCGATGACCGCGCTGACGCACAGATGGCGCCGCGGTGAGAGTGGCGGAGCGCGCAGCTGGCGCAGCGAGGAGAATGGGGGAGGGTTGGCGGACTACGCCAGCGACAACGACGCGGGACAAGGTGAGCTAAAGAGATGCGTTGCATCTAAAATTTTGATTCTCCCGCCACATCGTGTGTTTTAAAGACGTCTGCAACGACATCATAAGAACGTGTCTTCAAGCTAAACTTTGTGTTAAGCGGAGACATGTTTACCGTTAGTCAGCGTAGATAGCGCGACCATACCGCAGGGGACCGTTTTAAACTTTCTTTATTTTCGATTGTATTTTTACCTGGATTGTATTGTTCAGGGAGAAAGTAATCGTTTCGGGAAACATGGTGCTCGCTCGACCTAATATAGTCCCGTAAGGCGCCGTCGCTTACGCCAATCGCCCATAGTCATCTGAGACAACCCCAAACAGCAGCAGTGCTATGGAGCTAAAACAAGCGTAGTGCATGCAGTACCAAAAGCAGTACGCATCAGTACTTTTCTGTTGACGCGTGTTTCGTACTTGCACTTTTTGCCCCACACTTCTTACTGCTAATAAAAGAATAGGCCCTCAATAAGGCGCAAATAGCTCGTTGGGAAGCTGACACGTTCTGTAGAAATAGCGTTTGCTTTTGGCGGTCTGGGCCAACCGCAGAGCTGACACGTATGACGTCATAAGTTCTGTTGCGGGAAATGAGCTAGTTTGTCACATGATCATTCCCTTCTTTCTATTTATATAGCTTATTTGAGTAAAGTTTAGGGTAATGATAGTGTCATGATGATTTTAACGAGGCAATCTTTCGAATCAACCTTACTTGTGTTTTGTCTGCATGGCCACTTTAAGCGTACTCAGACAGTGGTATTCGAGGTCGGGTGACCGATTCAGCAGGACAAAGTCACATCAGTCCTTCATTGTGCGAAGATTCAGCATAAAATTTCGCGTGCCAACTATTTATTTCAACTGTACAGTTATGCGTGCATGTTCCGTCCCAAACCTGCGGACGTCCATCGATGGACACTGGTGTTTTTTGCGGATACATGTCTTGGTGTTCTTTTTTCTATTCCTTCGCGGCTAAATGCCGGCGAGGCCAAGTTACCTTGTTTCCTTTTGTGCGTCAGTGCCTGCATGTTTGCGTTTGGGGGCCCGTCGCTGAAGGTTTTTTGTAGATTCATTTTACTTGTGTAAGATTAGGATTCCTAGAAACGGCGAAACACATTAAGGTCGCAACACTTGCACAATTTAAGGAGGGTTCATGAACCGCTGTGAAGAGGCATGTTTACCTTAGGCCTTATTGTTACCTATATATTTACGAACAGTTGAGACAGTACCTGATGTTCGCCTACGTAATGGAAACGCGTTATGAAGGAGGCCCACTTTCGAGTTGTTTTATTTAAACCCTCCAGCCGACGCCACAAAGTTACAGCTTTGCGGTTATCGGTCACGTAAATCACGTTCAAGCTCCAAGATGCTTGAGACAACATAAGAAGTTAGAAAATGGAATTGCAGCAAAGTTCTAAACGCTGAAATGCCAGCTAAACAACGGAAAAGGCAAGGCCGAATGCTGATTTTTTTGCCGAATGTGTATCTGCATGTAGGAAATGTATGTACCCGCTTCTCTGTGTAATGACCTCTGACTTTAAGGGTAAGTGAATTAATAATAAAAAATCAATAATAAATTTTAATAAACACATAAATAAATAACAAGCAAATAATAAACAGGAGAGCGACAAAGTGTAAAAAACGTTCCTCTAACTCGATTTTCTGTAAAGCACTTCGCTTCCTTTAAAGAGATAGCAGCTAGCGGGTTTTAGGCAGTGGCCGATCCATGGGGGGGGGGGGCAGTAAGGGCGACCGCCACCCCAAAGCCTGTGTCAACATCGCCCCCCTCCCTTCAGTGCCTGTGGCCACCTCCTTGGTCAGGTTGCCCCGGTACAACTGTCCTAACCGCAAAGGAAGCCGAATGGCTAGAACGGCTGTTATGATCGGCCTTCACGGCTTGAGAGGCAGGCATATCCGCAGGCGTATCCGCAGAGGCAGGCGTATCCGCAGTTGGTCTTCTAACCGTGGTTATCGCCAACCGAGCTATACTCGGGGACAACTTTCTGTGGCAATGGAGAGAAAGCTACTGGAGGGGAGGCGAAGTGAGCGGCCGATCCACGACATTTCGCTGCGCAGTTGGAAGTAGTTCTACAAACATTTTCAATGCGCATAACCTATGCAATTCAAAAAATATATTTCTTTTTTTAGCCTGGCATTGGCAATGCCAATAAATCGCCAGAATGTAATCGCCAGTAAGCATTACTTTTTTTAAATTTTCGGTTTTGTTTGCTTGCGGAAATTACCACGAATGGCACGAAGGTTCTCTTCACAAAAAAATGGCGTCTTCGTCGACAGCAGTTACTTTTTCGTCTAATAGCCCGCCCTTATTTCGCCTCAAAGGATTTTCAAAAAGCTGCACAACCAAAAGCTGCCAAAACAGACAAAGGAAGTTGCCTGCAACGTGTACACCCAAGTGAGACTGACGCAACCACGACTCTCCGTCGTTTTCGCATTTCGTTCGGTTAGCCAGCTTACCGGCGTAAGCGAGCGTGCGGTCGCATGGCTCAAAAATGAGGTTTTGCGTGGCACCCCGAAGTCCCCAAAGCGCAAAAGGCTTCGTTTGTCGGCTGGGAAACCGCCTGCAGTTACAGGAAAGACAAGAGTACAGCGGTACGACAGCTTCACCCTTGCTGCTCTCCGACGGAAAGTGCATCAGTACTTCATTCGCAACGAGGCGCCAACTGCAGAAAAGATCCTCAGCGATGTGACCAGCGACCCCGACATGGGGCTGCCGAAGCTGAGTGTCAGAACGATGCGTCGGCTTCTGAATGACATTGGATTTGCTTTTCGAGATCGAAAACGTAACTCTGCTCTTCTGGAAAGGGAGGACATCATCGTGTGGCGGCGGAAATATCTGCGGACCATTCGAGAAATGCGAAAGCAGAAACGGTACATGGTTACTGTTTTGATTTTGCGGACAGATAGATAAGTGTTGATTCCGGCGATTAAAATAAAAATTTTGTATGTAACGTTATTTGACAGTTCAGTTGAAATGTAAGAAGAAAACTAACGATGGAAGTTCTCGAACAGCCATATATTTTATTGCTGAGTGTTACGTATCAACACTAGTCCGCATGCATACTGGCGTTCACTTTATTTTTTTCATAGCGTTTTTCTGTATCCCTGCCTCTTGTTCGTATTTTGCATGCTATTCTGGTTCAGCAAGTGAAGGGACAAGTATGCATCGACATGTTTTAATAATGTATGATAGCACTCAATCACTGGATTTCGGTAGCCATGTGGGTGGTGTACGTTCTGCGAACTTTTTTTATTTTGGTATTTTGCGGTGCCACCAAAAACTAAACATACCTGCCTGCGTAGTAGAATGATGTTAGGTGCAAGCAATAAATGCCTTCTCTGTCTTAACTAACCCCTCTCCCCCCAAAAAAACTGACACGTATTCCTTTCATTTTCGCAGAACTATATACTACCTCGACGAAACTTGGGTCAATGCTGGGCAGACCAAGGGCACGGTGTGGGATGACACCACTGTGTCATCCCGTGAAGACGCCTTTCGCAAGGGTCTAACTACTGGGCTTCGTGCACCAAGTGGCAAAGGTGGTCGGCTCATCGTCCTTCATGCTGGAAGTGAGAAGGGCTTTGTGGACGGGGCATGTCTCATTTTCCGTGCGTCAAAGAGTGCTTCCACTGACTACCACAGTGAAATGGATGGCCCACGCTTTGAGAAGTGGTTCTCAGAACAACTTCTATCCAACATTGAGCCACGCAGTGTTATTGTCATGGACAATGCTCCGTACCGAAAAGCTGCCTTCGACGTCGTGGCGCAAGGCCGACATTCAGTCTTGGTTGACTGCAAAAACTATCCCGTGGTGTAATGAGCAGTTTACGCCCTAGCTCCTTCGGCTGTGTTCGGCTGGTTATTGAGAAAAAAAAAACAAGTTTTTTTGGATAACGGATTTTAGTCCTGGCCAGAGTTGCTGGTGATAACATTGTTCGGCTTCCTCCTTGCAACTGTGAATTCAACCCTATTGAAATGTTGTGGAGCCAGGTTAAGGGGTATATTGCTGCCAACAACACTTCATTCACTCTCGCTGAAGTTGAACGACTACTCAACGAAGCCATCGCCCTCGTGACTCGCAAAAACTGGGTCCGGGACTGCGCTCATGTGGAGCGTCTTGAGAAAGAGGCCTGGGAGCAGGATGGTGCAATCGACACCAGAATCGACAACGTCGTGATTCCACTAGGTTCCGACTCCAGCAGCTCCAGTGACTGCAGTGACAGCGAAATGAGCGGTGGCGGTGACAGTAATGTGAGGAACTGGGATGAGACCGGTGTGCGCTGACTTATGTGGCGCTGGTCGTGTGTGGTAAGTGACAAGGTGCTTTGTTTACGATTCTGGTGACCGGAAGCTTGGAAGTACGCTGAGTTCGTTTATGTGGTGCTACTTTGTGTGGCAATTTACAGAACCCCCTATTTATATTCCGATGCCCAGCAGCTTGGAAGTACGCTCTGTCGGTTATGTGGTGCTGGCCTTGTGTGGCATGTGGTGAAGTACTTTGTTTCCCTTCTCTTGTGGTCAGAAGCTTGGAAGTACGCTCTTTTAGTTTATTGTTGCTGCTTGTGTGCAAAAACTTACAGGAGCCCTTATTTACCTTTCTGATGCCCAGAAACTTACGAGGAACTGCTCATATGGTGCTGTATGTGTGCAGGACCAGGCAATAATTAAGGCTTCTTGTTCTCAGGCAATAATTAGGACTTCTCTTCCCACTACGCTACAAATCCGGGACAGGAGCAAGTGCTACGAACGCGCCTTATGTCCTTGACTCATTCAAACTACGTCAAGAAGATACGGATACAACGAAGGCAGGCGGGGCTGAACGTCAACGGAAACGACGAACTGAAAACTGAGGGGGATGCTGAATTACGTTGGAAAGCTGTGGCGGGAAGCGCCACGCGCCTTGCAGCTCAACCATCCCCGTCCGCAGCGCCTCTGATGCTGATTGTGGCAGGATGCCCCTAGGGATTGGCGAACCAAAGAATCCATCACGAGATAGGTTCGCGTTCAACCACCGTCGTCATCTTCCCGTAGGGGAACCGCCGAAGAAGAAGAACGAGAAGACAAAGCTGCGAAGAGGAGGGCGTGTACATTGCTCTCAGCCGGTGCACCAATGTCAACAACTTTACCTCACCAAAGCTGACGGAGTCTACCGATTCTACCACATAGACACCATCGACAAGAACATGATGGACGAGTTTCGGCGCCTCGAGAACCACCGCCTACTCACCGTAACACAACAGTACTTGCGTGCCTTTGCCACCGGTGTAGACCCGGACGCGGAATTCCCTCTGGCGCTAGTAAAAACCAGATGACTCAAAATAACGGCAACACATTGGAACCACACGGAACCGCCACGATGCTTCGCATCCTCATCAGGGTTCCCCACGGGAAGAGGGTGTATTTTTTTTGTTTTAAAAACTGATGGGCCAGCGTCTTCTCCGGGTATGCACAATCACCATTGACAATTGTGAAGCGCATTTCAAAATTTTAATTAAACACCTGATATACACGCCTCGATACTTATTTCCATGAGTCCACCGTCGTTAGCTTCCTTCTGAGGAGGTTTCGTTTTTACTCTACGATACAATTCTTAAGAATTGTTGACCTATTTTTAAGAATTTTTGAATGTGTTTGTTGAAACACCCTTTATATTTATGCACGTATACCTGCCAACTCTTTTAAATCGATTCAATAGGTGTGACGAGTCTTTTACATGCTGACAGCATTCAGAAGGTACATGCATAGCCTACCAACCTTCCTTACACCACTGAATAAGCTGAAGCTGACTATTTTCTAGATATTGGTTTAACAATACCAGGTATCAGTTGTGATTCAAATAAACCAGGTGTACCCAATTTTCTAGTCATACAAATTTCTTAGGGCACAGTTTTCACAATATTTAGGTTATTGTAAATTTTTGTGCGTTCATCCGGCTGAACATTTTATTTTTCAAAACTAACTTTTCACGAATACCGCCAGATAGCAACTGAAAGGGAATCCATATGCATGGAAGGATAACCTACAACTTAGTTTCATCTAAAAGTATGTTGGGCATAATTGCTGAACCAATATATAAAGCCTGCAGCCTGGGGCGAACAACATAAAAAGAAATTACACCTCTCGGCCGCAGCAATTGTGTTATCCCTGCAGCAGTTTTCTTCCTAAACCTTTACATAAACCGTTAAATAAAGCCCACTAGTGGTTACATGTATCATTCCTTGTTTCGGCTGTGCAACCCGGTAAAACTTTGAAGTAGTCAACTGAACTCTTTCGTAGATCAAAGATACGACAACAACCATATATGACTACTAATAAAGGATGTCAAACAATTTTTCCTATGATACATGAAGCTATGAACCACTAGTAAACATGTTGCATGCTTTTTCACTTTACTTGGAAAAATATATTTCTGCGATTTCAAAGTGCAAGAAAACATAAATGAAGCAAGGGTCGAGTGCTCAGCTCGTCAGAATTTCTCCACAAAGAATAGACATTTTTAGAAATTTTTAGTAATGATGAAAATTTTAGTTTAGCTTGCAGAGGAAGCCTATTTTGGCAAGAATTTCGCCATGCTGAAAAAATGGACACTGTTCTCTATACCGAAGCAGTACATAACAAAAGTAAACTTAACACTCACCTCTGCAATAAGTGTGAATTCCCAACACTTCATCAAGCTTTCTCTCGCGAATTCTCATTGTAGCAAACGTGTTGTCATCTGACAGATGTAAAAATAAAAATAGTTCAACACTCCAAAAGTCACAACTACTGTAACCAATACAGGGCTCAAGAAGGGCTCCGAAATGTGGATTATTTGGGGACAGCCAGACGAAGGCAATAATTTCTGAGGGGACACCCCCCCCCCAAATGTTCTGCGGGTTAGACGTTGGGCCACTAAGGAAACGACGCCAACGTAACTATGTCTAGGATTTGAACGTTATACGGTATTTGCGCCATTCCAACGTATTTTAACGGATGCGCCATTCTATCACTCGCCACAGCCGCCGCCGCTGCCGGCTTGCCGCATGCGCTGTCCGCAGCTGGTTCGCGCCTGACTAGATGATTCACCGCGTGCATGCGATCTTCGCCATTATTAAGAGCGAGGCCGGGCCATCTTCTCTGAGTGTTGTGCGGGAGCAGTCGTCAGCAAACGGCGTCTGACTACCTTGCGGATGTAGCCGAGGCGTTCGGCTCTGAAAACGCCGGACGTGGTACTGCAACCATATACAAAGGTAGGATATAGACGAGTAAAACATTATTAACAGATAAATCAAAGGTTAATCAACTGAAAGGAAGACTTAATCAATCTAAAACAATCGTTCGCTTTGCATATCTGGTTTTAGCTGAGTTAAGCGGGAGACATTTTTTATCTAGATCGAACGGCAAAAAAGCTTGTCAGAGGCTAAACACATGAACGTGTTAACAGTACTCACCGGGATCAACGGGATCATCCAGTCTTTCTGGAGGCGTCACGGAATCTAGAAAAATCAATTGTCAAATCACAAATAAACCAGCGTTGAAACGACAAATCTTAACAAAGCAGGACGTGAGGATTAAGTCATGTTACTGTAACTCTGCAAACTACAAACATGGCCAAAACACACATGCTTAGCTGATTTTCCTTTGACCTACTGGGAGCATCACCTTTTATTAGATAATTTCCAAACGTTGGGGCATTACACGCGAAAGCAACACCAGGGTTATCAGGTACATAATTGTAGAGGTTTTAAAATTATTTTGACCACCTGGAATCTTTACTTGCCTTGAAATCTCCACACACTGGCAGTTTTCCTTTTCGCATCCATATCAAGAGCAGCCAACACGGCCAGGATCGAACCCATGTCCTTCGACTCGGCAGCACGTTTAAGCGACTGAGAAACTGTGGTGGGATATTTTGTGTACAAGCACTCGATGGTACCTGCCTGCAACTCTCCCCAAACGTAATGTAGCTTGGGGTGGCTGACTAGGCTATAATAACCCTTTCCTTGAATTTTGTCTCGAAACCAATTTGCTTCCTGTTATTTTCAGTCCTGCCCTAAAAACAAATGTTTTAGTTACAGGGATGAACTTATTAGCTATATTTGCAGGATATAATCAAGCTCTTCACTACCTTCCCCGACATCTTTTTACGATGACAAACCCTAATCTGTAAATTAGACAGTCATAGTAAAACGCTCGCACTGAACAAAATTAATCAATTTTTACTTTTAAATGGCATGCACAAAAAGGTGTTTATTCTGCATTCCGCTACCGCGTGAAAATTTATTGAACGCAGTCATATAAAATCTTTATATAAGGCAAGAGCAGATGAATATTTGCAAACTTTGTGGAACTCTAAATTGCGGCGTTATATCTCATTTATTAATACTGACCTTCAATGAGCACGTGTTCTTGACACTTTTTTTATGAACCAAGCCTTGGTGGTACTGGAGGCTTCAGTTTAGCTCATACAAAAGAATTGGTTGCCCTAAGTTGGCATATGAGAGGTAAAACACAATGCTGGCTTTATTTGTAGAAATCTTCCTCAGGTTGTTCCACTCCCTACTGAACGAGCAGTTATGTGTAACTTTCTACTGGGGTTCTTTTTGTACGGCGAAAGCCTTACGTGCATTGTTTTGCGACAAAGTGCACTTGTAGTTTTGCACCCAAGAAAATGGCCTCCGTTTTAAGACTAAAATCAAAACTGCATGTGATGCTTTGGTATTTGAAGCCGGGTGTGCGTTGTAGCAGCGCAGTGCTGTACCAACTTCCTATCTCAGCATGTTTCCGGCGAAGAACAAAGCGCCATTGCTGCTTCCTTCTACGTGTCACATATACTCCTGGGGGATAGACCAAGAAGTGATAGCTTTGAGGTGTAAAGCGCAATGTTATCGATGGGAAACGTAAAAGTTGTAGTATAAAGCATGAAGCGTGACTCCTCAACATGACGCCACGTGAGTAGAACAGATGCGCACAAGCTACGCATAACCAATTTCTGCAAACCATAAATGTCAAAAGAATGCTGGCCTTTGTAACAAGCTTTCACAGATGTTTACTTTCCTGGGTTCTGCTATGAGGCTGCATACACAAGCCAAACACGATTTCCACCAAAAGATCTATTGATTCATAAACAAACAAACAGCTTACCAGCGCCACAACTTGCGATGATTTTTTCATACCAACTTTTCCTAGATACCACACACACCACGGGATCTGAAATATTGCATGTTTTATATAAATTGCCGCTTATCTCGTGCAATTTCACGCATCACACCGGGAACACAAGCGTGCTTGCTTTTGCTGTAGAATATTTGGATAGAACAAAAATTCAGTTTAGTCTTCACAATGCAAGCTCATATATGTGGTGGTTTTCAGCTGCAAAAAGGGTTTTAAATCATAATTGACTGATATAATCCTTCAAAACTTCTATATATTGTAATGGCTGTGCCGCCAAGTTACATTTGGTGGAGAGTGCGGGTTTGTCATCCCCGTCCTGGCCCCAGCTTCGCACCTCATCGGCATGGTGGAATCATCGAGGGTGCGTGAACCACTTCGGGCAGCCCCAGCCCCGCTGCTACAAGCACTCGACGACGTCCCCCCGCCCCGTGTCCCCAGCCCGTGACGAGCCCTTCCAGAGCTGCGAAGACCCGACGCCGTGTGACCAGACGACAACGGAGACATGTCCCCAGCCCTGTGGTCCGAAGTAGTTGCAAGTCCTCACCAGTTCGTCATTGCCTTACGGACATCGCTGCTACGGGCAGGTGTTCACCAAACCCATAACCTTTATCCTTGGCGGCCAGTGGCTCGTGTATTTTCTCGGATTGCTCATCCGCATCACTATCCTCACCGTGCCGCAGCTTCGACCGGGACGGTCGCCCTCGACGAGGGAGGGGGGGCGGTAATATAACGGGGCTTTGTGGTGGGCAATGCCTCTAAGCATCACAACACAGGACCAGCGATGACAACGACGGAGAATGTGCTGGTTGACCCTGCGCTGGCTTTCTGATGCATAGATCGTTCTACCTTTTAATACATCACTTTAACTTCAACCATAGTTCCAGTCATTTGCTCTGCCGCCACGTTGCAATATGGTCGAGCGATCCCCCTCTTCATTCATGTAAACTGCGCATGGTTCTTCACCAGAATTGAGAAAATGCACTGATTGATACTGCAATTTAACCCAGAAAGTTTCTAGCATATACACTGTAGGAATAGGAAAATATTACTTAGAGCACGAGATCAAAAGCTCGCGGAACACGAAACACAAGTTGTTCTAGAATAAGAGAATATACCTCACCGAGAACACTGCTATACCACTCTTACACATCGCTCCATTATAAGAACGTAGAAAATTGCGAATACATGGAGACATGTACCACCACCACTGGCTCTTCCTCGCAGCTCATTCCGATGTTGTGAAAATTGTGAGGCAAATATTTCAACAATACGCCTCCATATGTTTATAAAAAGTAAACGTAAGTTTCTGTAGTGCAATGTTTCTATGACGACGAATAAAAAGCTGGAAATAATATCATGGACCGAGTCTGTACATGACGCGACGACCCCAAACGCCAGCATTTTGTTTCAGTTTCGGTACACTGCGGCTGCAATAGTAGGTGCAATACTAGGCCCCGACAACACACCCCAAGTATGCACATACAGCAACCCGCATCGACTATCTCGCCAGTTTATTTTACTGTTATGCATATATTTTTTCTCGAAAGACGATTAACGACACGGGCAACGTTATGTTATTAGCAAGTACGTCCATTCAACTTAAGTATATAATGACAATGTCCATCAAGCCATTTAAGGTTGGATTTGCTACTATGGATACATGCATTATGAGAATAATGTGCGGCCGTCTGCAGCGCCGCGGCCGCTGGCCGTAAAACAAGGAGATGTATGGCCAGCTGCCGCGCGCTGCAGTCGTGCAACTGGAGAAAGAGAGATTGTGAACAAAACTTTATTTAGAAAACCCGGTTAGTGAGGGGGGTGGTGTAGTACCACATGTCTGCCGCGACCGCCACTGCTCGGGTTGATTTAGGGGAAATCCCCAAGGTGGACTAAGTTTCTGCGAAGGAAAGTTTGACATCCACCTCAATGCAGCCATACGGCTACAAAGGAAAGCTATACAGCTTCCTCGGAAATATCGCAGTTGAACAAAAAAATGTCAAACTTTCCTTCGCAGAATCTTACTCCACCATGGGGATTTCCCCTACATCTTGTCAATTAACACCTGTCTTTACTTCGAGTTGTTCATCAATTCGCACTCGTGCTACAAACGACAAGCCTCCTGCTTAGCTCAGTTGGTAGAGCGACTGTTCCGGTTAAGCGGTGGTCCCGGGTTTTAATCCTGGACCAGGACAAATTTTTCTTCAACTGCGAAGTTTCTGAGGAAGCTGTGTAGCTTTCCTTTGTAGCCGTATGGCTGCATTCAGGTGGATGTCAAACTTTCCTTCGCAATCAGAAAGGGGTTCCGCAGCTGTACCACACAATAAACTTACTGCTTCACCGGTTACGATCGGGCCTTCCAAGGGGTGGCGGCTGCGGTCGAATCCATCCTTAACGTCTTTCAAACAGCGAAGCTTCGTTCCGATTGATGTTTGCCTTTAAGAGCGATGCTGCCAGAGTGAGGCCGGAAGCAACCCCGCTGACTCATCCCCTTCCGTGCCTCTGGCATTTACTGCCACCAGCCGGGAGCGCGACCCCAGTACTTTGCTGAGCTCCGCGGTCAAGACGTCGATGACTATTTTGATCATTGTGCTCGAGCTAGCTCATAACCATTGGGATGACGCGCCGAAGCTACAGAACAGTATTTTACTTGAACGAGGTGACAAAAACATGGTTTTTGACCCAATAACTCAGCATCGACGACTGGGGCAGCTTTTGCCAGCAGCTGGGCCAGATGTTCGGCACGCCAACCGCTCGGTCTGATATGGCGAAAAGGTAGTTTTTCTTTCGCCTACAGCACTCTGATGAGAAGTATGTGTCAAACATTGAGACCGTTCTTTCTCTTTGTAGCCCTGTAAATGCAAGCATGCAGGAGGGCGACAATGTTCACCACATCCTGAATAGCATGGCTCTTTTTGCCTTCAACGCCCTTGCGATGGAACATTCTTCGACCGTCGGCGACGTATGAGCAACCCGTCAGCGCCTGGACGAACTACAGTCGCTTCGTCTGCAACCGTTAGCTCTGGCGATGCAGCCACTAGAGGGCATGTACCTACGCTCCCTCATACGGGAAATCATCCGCGAGGAGCTCCAATTCAATGACACAGATTTTCTTCGAAGCATTCACTATCGCACAGAAGCTATTCTATTGCGCGACCCTATAAAGGAGGAGGTGGCATCGATGATGGGTGTGGTGCCAACGCCATGTCCCGTTGCTACAACTATCCCCCTTTCTACTCGGCGATCACATCGCGACCACCCTGGCCACTGGGCGGCCCGTTGGCACCCGGGTATTTATCAACAATCTCTGCAGCAAGAGTTCCGCGGGGATACTACACCAACAAGCTACCCCATCGCCTGCCTTTCCCGAACGACCCAGTCGTCTGCCATTAAAGCGGGATTTTGAAACACGTGTCTTGCTTGTGCCCACGACGTCAGCAGGATGAACGACGACATTACACACTGACTGAAAGTGATACTGGCTTTCCTTACGGTTCCCAACGCCTCGCCTACGACTAACCCACGCGAAGCTCATTACCACCCCCGCCTTGCCTTCCCGCCTCAGACCGACTGTTTCTGGAGCCCTAATCAGCCACACCGTATCGACGTTCATGTCCCCTCTTCGTCCGACCTCCCACGTTTCAGACGACCGCCCGAGAAACATGCGCATAAAGTTTTTGGAGGGGAAACTGCGTCACCTCCGAAATGCACAAGTCCTCCTGACCGCCATCTAACCTTTGTCTTGTGTCCTTGAAAAAATTCTTGTTTATGCTCTCGGGGATACTAGTGCAAGGGTTTCGGTGATAAACGCGACAGCGTTATTGAGCTCGATTTACCAGTGACTGGTAAGCGTCCACTGTCAGCCGTGCTCATCAAGCGTCCGATGAAATACATCATCGCTCCTATCGGAAACTACCACTGGTGCAGCCAGATATGAAGGTTTGCCTGAACCTCGAATACGGCAGAGCTGCAACTGGAATGTGGGAAGTAGGACAATAATACTGCATCATAAACGAAAGAAAAGATGCATGACTTAGGAGGCCCCGCGGCTGCGCAGTAAAGTATGTTGTAGCCCGATCGGAACTCGCATCCACAGTAAATACAGTGTCCTGTCACTCCCGCAATTTACGCCATTATCCCAAAGCACCCCTGCAATTGAAACCGATGTCGGTGCCAACACTGCGTCACGTAAATACAAAAAAGGCAAAAAATTAACCCCATGGTTTCACAAACCAATGTATGCTTCGAATTAAGGCCAGAAAGCAACTAAACTGTCTCCTAATAGAAAATAAATTATATTTATAAATTAAAAAACCCAGCATATAATTCAAAAGTTCCAAAGTAATTTTCAAATTTTTTGCACCCATGTCACGCCGCGTGCTCTGGAAAACAATGAATGGCGTCACCGGGCCAAGTAAAATTTGCCCTAAAAACCGATCAAGACTTATTTCGAGAGGGCGATCACGTAACAATCATGAGCATGGTATTACAGAGAAGCGGTAGAGTGAAAATGCCATTCCGCAAAAATAGGAAATATTTACTCATTTGGCCTGCATTATAACACACCTAACCAAGGGATAAGGTAGAGATAAAAAAATACGACCATTCCGATGCAGGCACTCATCACGAGATGGATGCCGTACAGCCTGCCATTCAAGAAATTTACCCACACTGAATAAACCAAAATACACACCATAACCAGCGCAGCAGGTAAGGCATCTCTCAATGTCCTACTTATCAGCATCACCCAAAAGCTCGGAGATTTGCCTACCGTAACTACCAAATATCACTTTGAACATCATCGCTCACTCTGAAAGTGCCATTACACTTTTGCGTGCACGCAGAATATATAAACGCTTGAAGATGATTCTTCAGTCTCTAATGATGACCGCTTATATTACATTAACATACGGACACGACGATCTGGAAGGTCACGCCGCACCCGGCCAAAAAGCATGCCAACTCACATCCCATGCTAATGATGATAATGATGGTTTGGTGTTTATAGCCCAAGGCCGACAAAGGGTAAAGAGCGCCAAGGAGAAGTTGTTTTATGAGGACGAAGTGAGAGTAAGTGTGAAACATTCAAATAAACATTTACGTGAAATGGCATAAAGGCAATGAAGATGACTGGCGTAAAGGGCCAGGGTTTCAACATGCATGCTAAGTAATGAGGTGTAAAAACTTGACATCGCTAAGAAACCTAAAAGTATGCTTTTGGGTGATTATAGGGTCGTCCTCTAAATAGTACGATGGGTGTAATCGAATGTGTTGTCTGTATAGTTGTGCAAAAAGCTTGCGTCGTGCTGTTTCTGATGCCTTTCATTGTATGAGTATGTGCATTACAGATAGGCGCTCTCTACACCCGCTGCATATGGGCCTTGGAGATACAGTGAGCAGGTGCGAGTGTGTTGCATCTGTGTGGCCTATCCGCCACATTGCTAAGGCCACTTCGCTTTTGTTACATGTGCGGCTTTATTACATGTTTATAGCCAAGTGCGGCTTTATTACATGCAGTTTGTTGTCTGTCTGTTCATTTCACTGTGCTTGCATTTGTTATGAAGGTGTTGTCGAATTTGTGGCTTGCGTTCAATCTGTGGTAGTGTTGTTTTGTCTACTTTGTTCCTGAGTGTGACGGCAGTGGCCCTCTCCTCAGCACCCGCATTGCCAGAGATCCCAGCGTAGCCTGGAACCCAGCACAAAACCAGAAAGAGTTTTTGGGTATACGCAGACATGATAGTGTTGAGAACCATATTGACAATTGTGTTTTTAAACGGCTTGTGTGATGCCAATGCGGTCACAATGCCCAAGGAATCCGTATAAATGACGGACATTGGAATTTTGTGTTCAAGAACGTCTTGTGCAATCCGTAAGATGCCATATGCTTCAGCTGAGTAAATTGTGGTGTATGGGCTTATGGTTCTGCATGCATCAAAGTTTGACCCATGAGCAGCGCAAGACACCATGGTTGGCAGTTTTTGGGTGCGCCACTATAAAACTCTACACATTGATACTTATACTGCAGGGACAAGAAGTGCTGCAAAATCGCAGTTTCTGGTGCCCTGATTTTATCGATTTTCATGGCAGGCTAGTCACAAGATACAGAGTGAAGCTGCCAGGGTGGTAAAACATCAGTAAAGAAGATGTGTAAATGTCTAAAAAGGAGGTGTTGAAACCCTAAGCTTCCTGTCTCACATTAGGTGAGGTATGCAAAGTAACAGACCAGCGATCTACGAACCGTGGAGATGTGATGTATCATTAAAAACAGGTTTAAAAGTATGGTTATTCAGCGATGAAATTTTAAAAGCGCAGAGCACGTTCATGTACGTTTGTTGGTGATCGAGGCACCCCTTTTTACACTCAACACACAAACTTTGGACGGGGCTAGTGCGGAAAGCACCCGACGCAAGGCGAAACCCCAACTCTAGCACTGAGTAGAGCATGCTTAATGCTGTTTTTGTCGCCGACCCATACAGCACATGCCATAGTTCAAGTGAGACCCAACCAAAGCATTCAGGTTGTAGCAGGAGTTCTTTGTCGGCACCATACGATTAGTGTGACAGGACCTTAAGAATATTCGTTGCTTTGAGACATTTATGCTTCAGTTGCTTGATTGTAGGAATGAATGTAAGTTTGTGGTGAAACACAACACCTACAAACTTGTGCTTATTGTTCACAGGAAGCGACACACCATTAAGAGTAATGTCTGGGGCCGAATGAACCCCTCGCTTCCTGAAGAATACAACTAAAGAGCTTTTTGCCGGATTCAGTTTAAAGCCTTTCTTGTCCGCCCACGCGGCAAGTTTCTTAACCCCAAGCTGGACTTGACGTTCGTAATTGGCATGTGACATGATTTAAAAGATATCTGCACGTGGTATACATACATGGAATAAGAAATTGTAGATGGCAATGCCTTCCAAGAGAGTTCATATAGACCATGGAGAGAGTGCACCTCAACACTCCTCCTTGAGGGACACCGTTTTCTTGCACGTGAACCCTCGAGAGTGCACTACCGAGTCTCGCGCGAAACGTTCTCTCCGACAGGTAACTAACAAGGCTGTTGAACATGTTACCCGAAGCACCAAAGGACTTGCGGTCACTAAGAATGCTGTAACGCGAAGCGGTGTCTTACGCCTTCTCAATGTCGAAAAACACTGTAGGACGGAACTGTATATGCACGAAGGCATTCTTTATATATGATTCAAATGCCACGGGTTGGTCGATCGTGGATCGCCCCACCCTGAAGCTTGCCTGGCAGATCACAAGACCATATTACTAAAAAAAGTATATCAGTCTCCTGCCTACCATCTTATCGAAGAGTTTGCACAGGCAGCTCGTCTAGGTTATGGCACGGTAACTTGAGGGGGACGACGGGTCCTTTCCCTCCATCAAAAAGCCACTAGTATGGCCTCCCTCCAAGTGTGTAAATGTGCCCCAAAAGCCATATTATATTATATAGATGTAGGAGTGTTTAAAGTGTGTCTGTGTGTAGGTGTTGTATCATTGTATATGTGATGTTGTCTGGGCCTTCAGCTAAGTATCTATACGACCTCAGGGCATCCCTTAGTTAAAGCAGTGAAAACTCTTGAGTTAGAAGAAGATGTTGACCTGTTGCTATCTAGTAAAGAGTTTATTTCGGCCAAGGGTTTCTTTTCATGAAGTGTTTGTGTAGTGTGCTGAACTGGACACGTGTTGGAAGTGTGTTGCGAGTGTGTCAGCGTGGTCTTCGAGTGCGTCAGTTTGTGCTGACCAGAGGCAGGCTGTGTGTTTGTTGTCCTTTGCATTTTTTCGTGTGTCTGTGTAGGAGGTTATTGATATTATGAACGAACGCCCCACTATCTCGTTTTAAATCACAGCGCACACGTTTTCCTAACGCCTTTTTCTTGTGAAGAAAAGTTGGTTTCCTGACGTGGGATACCGACGAAGAATACTCCACGGGTTGTTCTGGGCCTCTCGCGCCCACCTACAGTTTTCATTCCACCACCGCCTCCTCCGGTTGCGCTGGTTACCAGGGGCGTGGGCAATAAACTTTTCTGCCGCGTCGAGGATGTGCGCGTGTATGGACGTGTAGTGTAGTTTGTTGTGAGTAGTTGGCTTGCCTGTTCAATGTGTAGGCACCACCATATGTCTGCCCAAACCCCAACTATGGACGTGTAGTGTAGTGTTTGTCCTATATTATAGATGCCACCGTAAGAAATTCTCAATGTATTGACCGGAGCCCCCGGTTGTGCCTACCTTGCTTCATTGAACCTGTTCAGGAGGGATGGGAAGATGCCTAATAAATAACTGCCTGGTCCTTTACCTATATATGTTAATGTCCTTCCTAATTACCATTTACGTGGGGGAAGTGGCAATAACTCATGACCACCATATGGATCAGTGCCCACACCCCACTCAAGGCATGGAAAGAGAACTGCAGATCCAATAGCCAAGCGCGTCGGGTCAAGGTGTGTATAAGTGTAGTGTCCTATATTATAGTATGTTGGCTGTTTCTGGTTAAAAATGCATGCTCCAGACGATGTTAAGCCCTTCACCTTCAAATTCTCAATATGGGGGCTCGGGTCCAGGCGACCTCAAGTGCCCCGTGTGGGGTCACAACCCATGCTCACTGCAACCGCGATATTACCATTATCCGCTCAACAAAAATAAGGGAGTACGTATCCTTGTCCTATGCCTAAGAACGCCACCCTTCCTACTACAAAGTGGATATCTCAGTGCCGATCAATTGCTACTTCTGAGGAAGATACAAACCAACCCTATATCGACAAATCTAGGTGGGCGAGAATGTTTTGTAGAGAACGCCGGATGTCACCATGCCGCTGCTAAATACAACGAAGCTTTCAAGCGTTTCAAAGCAACCTCGTCATATTTAAAGAAAAACTCCAGAGTAGCAGGTGAAACCTTCCAAATTCCACTTTCGTCGAAGCACGCGAGACCGACGTGACCACCTCCCCACCAAATGAGCGGGCACTCGTTGAGAGAGCAAAGAACAGCCGCTGCATCTAGGGCCCTGAGCACCGGGATCACCCCTTGAGCTCCCAAGCATCTCTTTGCCACCTTTTCCCGACTCCTACTATACCTTCCACAATATAGGTCTTCTGTCGGTCTCTCGCCATACTAACAAGAAAACCACAAACGTCCATGCTGGCCACGACACAGGAGAATAAAAGAGGGAATCATTCGCAGTGTCGCCTTCTCGGCAAACACTTTGGCATTTGCCATACTCTACGCAGGCTACATCACGATCTGCAGCACGGGATGCAGCGACGGGGAGATGAAGGACGCCCTCGAGAAAGCGGTCGAAATCACGGAGAGACACGCTGGCAACATCGGCTTTGTTTGCTCTCCACAGTGAATCAGAACTCCTACTGATCTACCCGGCGAAACGAGAGCCCCCAAGAAACAGTGCATACAGCTCGCATGGTTGTCGGGTGTACCTCTACCGGTGGTTCACACCATCCGGATATTGTGTCTGCACGTGCAAGCGGATGGCCTCAACACTCGAGCTATACAACTGGAGAGGCATGCATTCCAAGTCGGGCGCACGGTATCAAGAATAGCGAACCGACAACGCGGCCTGTCCTAACAGGACATAATACGTCTCATTTAAGCTTCCATCATCGTCAAGATTGTGTGTGCGACACCCTTCCTACAGCTCAGCAAACTTGACAAAGACAACCTGAACGCTCTCATCACGAGGATTTACAAGCAGGCACTATGGATACCAAACTCTGCTCCCACGCACCGCAGAATTGAAATTACGGAACACAACAGGGTAGACGAACTCATAGAGACCCACAGAATTGTACAGCTGTGCATACGCTCTAGGTTCCGCACGGCCAAGCGCCTACTCGAGCGGATGGGCGTGACTTCCCCCATCGAGCGACAAGAAGAGATGGCCCTGCCCCCTGCAATCCGGAATGCCTTGCGCATTCAACCATTACCGAAGTGCATGCACGTACTAAAGGACGCGGACAGAAGAAAAGCGGGAATACAATACCTCATACAACAGGTGAAAAAAGACCCGCACGTGTGGTACGCGAAGCGTCTGCGCATAAATTCCGACGTCCGCACTGCGTGGTGGAGATCAACTGCCCAGAGGACTACCAAGTTTCCTGCAGCATACGAACCGACGCCATGGTTGCGGAAGAAGAAACAGCCATCGCCCTGGCCACACCGCGCCTCACAAACAGCGAAATAAATGGCACAATCGTGTGCAATTCACAAGAGGCCATCAGGAACTACGCAAAATGCGGAATGCAACGCGAAACGCACCGTATCCTCGAAAAGGCAATCACAAGCAACGACAGCGGTGCTATCAAAGTCTTGTGGATGCCTTCACAATCTGAACTCTAAAAAAACGAGCTCGCCCAAGTAATCTTCTGCGAACTGACGCACAAGATCTGCACAACGAGCGAAGCATCGTTACCCAAACCAATGGACGAAGAAAGGGGGAAACTGAAACACTGCAAAAACAACACACGCACCCTTACCTACCGAAATCAGTCTCTAACGCGACATCAAACAACAACCCTTAGGCAGATCCAGAACTACACCCTACCTAACCCAGTAGTCTACTGCAAGTTATTTCCGCACGTATAAAGCCCCTTGAGCCATGCCTGCGGGGCCTGGGCCATGATCACACACATCATGCGGGAATGTCCTCACGCATTTCCCAGCAATTTGATTAGACTCAGAGCAGTGGGAGACTGCGGTCGTCCGTTCCAGCTTAACCACTCAACTAGCCCTGGTAGAGCTCCCCACCAACACTGGAGACACAAATAATGGCTGCAGCCAATGGCGCAGAACACTCTCGTAAGCAGCAGCCCTCAAGCCCGCACGACAGGAGAAGCCGCCAGTGGTGAACTCGATTCGCTGATGGCAGACGACCAAACTTTTAGGGTGAAGTAAAGCCTTTTCTCACTCTCTCTCGCCGCAGCCACAACCTTCCTGGCCGGCGTATCTACCTACACAAGCATAGTTGGTCTTTGTCATTTCAGCGTCACAGCGAATAGAAACCGTTGCCTCTAGTTTGGCTCTTTTCACTAAACGTCAGTGTTTGGAAAGCATACATCATAAATGCAGCAGCGCCGTTCTAAACAAATTCATCAATGTCAATGTAATGCTATCGTGCCGTACATCTTAAGCCCTAAACGTAGATGTCACCTTCAACTTTTTTATGCTGGGTGGTGTTCGCGTCTTCTCAATGTTAAAACTCCGCAAATTGGTTCCTGAGTCCGTGGGGCTTGCGTGGTCCTGCTGCAGACCTCAAAACAATATGCAGTGCGCATATTCATAGATGGAAGCCGTCATCACGTTTTCTCTGCAGTGTTGACTCTGTGTGCTCATTCACTGATTCTGGTGTGGGGCTTTCAGTCTTCGCCACCCGCTGTTATTTTCGTCAACTTTCTGGCTGTTGAAATCATGGCTACACACTTGTCGAGTGTTTGAGATGCGGAGCGTCTTCGTTTTGTCGTGCATGCTGATCACGTTTTGCTCCCTAGCCAAAAGACACTAATGTCATTGAGATCCCGTTAATGAGATGCGATTCACGAAGGCGGCATTTTGGTCATCATCGCAGATCCCTTCCGTCTTAAAGGAGTCGTGATTCCCGCCATTCTCGTCCGTTTTTTTAATGGATTAGCAGTACTCGCTGCAAAGAACACCAGTTTAGAGCCTACCTTGCCGCCCGAAGCTGCTACTGCTGCTGCTGCTGCTGCTGCTGCTGACAGCCCAGTCGTGTCTCTCATGCTCCTTTGATCGTCGTCGGCATGGTAGTGCCCATGAAATCCTACGTCTTCATCAACCGTTCTTGTAGGAACATCAGCTGTGACTTCGGTTCTGAAGAGGCACAGTCTCTCCTTGCTTTGCTTGGCAAACACGCAGCTTGTTTTGACTTTTTTCTAAGAAGCAGGGGCAGACATCCGCAACACGCCGCAGCATGGAAACGAATAGGTCTCGTTATGGGACGCCGGCCGTAACGTGCATCTTAGTCTAAACAAAACATTATGGAAGACCACGTTTCAGACATGCTTGAACGCAACATCGTTGGCTCTTCTGTTAGCCCCTCGTCATCGCCCGCAGTTTTCGTTCATGAAAAACATGGATCAGTGGATTTTTGCAGTCAATATGGGTACACTCAAGAAAATCACCTAAAAATTTGTATGTCCGATTGTCCGATAGATGTTGCTTTAGACTGCTTGCAGGGTGCGGAATATTTCCCAAGCCTTGACCTCCAACCGGAATATCGGCAGATTCCGATGCATATTTCTGACAAACAAACAATTTGCCTCCAATCCACGCTCTGCAGATGGTTTGACTGCGTAGCTAAAATGACACCCACAACGATTACCCAGGCGACGTCAATTAAATCCACACAGGTGGATCTACAAAGACTGAACCAGCGACTACGGCAACCGTTACCTGGGTTTCGCGGCGGCAGCGTCCGCCTGAACGAGTGACCGATCGCAGCAGTGACGGCAGAAAGAAAACAGAGAGAAGCGTCTGGCGAAGGCTGAGAAGGATGGCGACACACGAAGATATGGCTTTCTCACTGCCTCCCTTCACTCGTACTTTATGCGTCGCCACCGTCCTCCTCCTCAGACGCTGTTCCTTTACCGCTGATCCAAACCACCTGAACAAGGTAATCATTCATTATACGGTTTAAACTTTACAGGAGAGCTTGGAAAAAGCTCATGTGGCCGACCCGCGCTGTGCCCATTCAGTACAGCGTCTGTCTCCCCGTCCAGTCCTGTGGGCGTAGCTTAGTCGGTAAGAGGACGGGTTGTCGCTTCGTTTTTCTGTTCAGGCCCAGGTTCTATTCATGCCCAAGGTTCGATTCCTGGTGGTGCCAGTAATTTATTTCAATTCGCCTGGAGCTTCCTGCTGAAGCGCACGCAAAAATATTTTTGCCGGTAGCAGTATCTGCTTCGCAGTGATTCGCATTTTTCGCCCACGACGGACTTTATGAATTCAATGTCACACCTTTAGCATTATGTAAAGACCAAACTAGTCCTAAGCATCTTATGGATTCAGTGCTGCGCCGACTAAAATGGAAGAAATGTTTATTTTATATTGATGATGTCGTTATCTTATCGTGGGCTCTTTCTCAACAGCTCAATGGTTTTAACGAAGTACTGACATGCTTTACAAGCGCTGGCCTTCAACCCAAAGCAAGGAAATGCCGTTTTGCCGCTGCAACCTTAGAAGTCGTCGGCCATGTCATCCTAAAAAAGGCGTTGAACCAGACGCCGAAAAAATAACAGCTGTCCTCATTAACCCCGACCGCTACTCAACAAAAAGCCCTTCGCAGTTTCCGCCGCCTTGCATCTTACTTCCGCCGTTTTATACCGGTTTTGCCACCTTGGCTTCACCTCTCAACGACCTTCTGCAATAGGACGTTTCTTTAGTCTGGTGCGACGACTGTTAAAAAGCTTTTGAAGCTCTTAGTGATGCTCCTACTTCTCGCCCAGTGTTGTGTCACTTCGATGAAACAAGGTCCGCATTTCTCTATACCGACGCGAGCGGGACCGGCATTGATGCTGTCCTCCTAGAACGTGACGATCAGCCAGGAGAGCGGCCTGTTGCTTGTGCCAGTCGCTTTATTACGCCGCACAAAAGAACTACCCAAGCAGCAGAGGCCGATTGCCAATGATTGGAAACCCCATGGGTCCCCATTGCCTTTCGAGCTACCGGCCACTCATCGGTAAGTCGGCTGAGAGACTGAAGGAGCACCAAGCAAATGGCAACCGGAAGTAACGTCGCACGAAGAGCCCATTCGAGGCCGAGCTTTAGCTGACGGATAAAAGCGCATTTTTTCCACGGGCTTGCCGTGCGCATTGCGCATCCTAACAGGCCCGACGACGACGGTTAGAGCGCGGGGAACAGGCCACGACGCAGCAAAAAGTAGTTACCTAAAGAACCGCAGTTCCGTGCCACGAAACAAAGCATACTCAATCTAAAGTGCAGCGTATTCAAAAGAGCGTGAGAGATAGTGTTACACGTTCAGTAGGAATGAGTCATTTGTGTGTCCTAACGCAGCGGGGTTCGTCAGACTACTTGAGCGTTGTGCCTCTGCGCGTTCCTTGTCTCCGCGGCGGTGCTGGTGGACGGCCGCGTCGCTCCGACGTCTCCGTCTCTTTTGTCACACGTGTTGTGGAATTGAAACCACCCTGGTACTCCTGTGCATGTCTGTGAGGTGCGTTTAGGTGTCGTATACCTCGCTGGTGGAATAACATCGTTTGTCTGCTGCGGCTGCTGCTGAAAACGTAAGACACCATTTTTTGTTGCGCTGTACCGCCGAACCTTTAGCAGTCGTTTATAACAACTGGCGCTCGTAAGTGCTGCTTGGCGTGGTTGGTTCTTGCAAAGAAATAAGTGGTCACATACATGTGCTTTCATTTGTGTGACACCAGTTCCACCTATCCTTTTTCCGGCTTTGTGTTTTCCGAACAAGCGGCCGTGCTCCCACTGCAGGTTCACGACGTTCAGCATGCGTTGAAGCAAGACTCGTGTGCAGTATAAGAGTTGCGGATGTATTAAGCTGGCTTCATTAAATTCTAGCTATAAATGAAAGCTTTCGTTTCTAAATTTTCTTGAGCTTCTTAAAGATATTGTCGAGCGAAAAAGTAATTACACTGCCGCTGGGATTATCCGTCGCTTGCGATCGCATCTGACACGTCTGACGAGGCAGAAGTGAGCGATGGCGACAGCAGCACCGTAACCAGTTCAATACACAATCTGTTGTTTGTAGCGTCGCTTTAATTGTCGCTTTATTTGGTTACCCCTTAAAATATAACGCATTCGAAGGTCACAAGGTTTCTCTTCTACCTCCAAGTTGGCATAGATGTCTGGCGAAAAAAAACTTGCGAACCCATTTTGTAGTGCGTTGCCTTGTAGCCTCTGATCCCGCGTTGTTAAAAAACAAATTTAGGTTAATAAATCTTTGACCGCACGACATTGCAGTCGCGATTAATTGTTTATGTGGCTAGAGTAGCCACAACAAATTTTCACGGAACCGCTGCGTGTTGCTTTGTCTATTGGACTTTTTTCATATTACCTTGCGCGACTGCAATAAGTGTGAAGCCCATTTTCGGTGATATTCTGGGCTGTTTTCTCAAGAACGAGCCAAGTAACTGCTACGATAAAACGCAGTATTTAGAAATGGTTAGTGCCGTACCTTTCATGTTTCTTAGCGAGTGTTAACAAGCTAGAAGTTAAACTAAGTATTTCCACGCGTACATGCGTTAAGGATGGTGATAGGTGTTGTATTTAGTAAGCGTGCATTTACATTATATTGAGCTATTTTTTACTTATTACAGGCGCTAGGACGTAAAGGTGTTGCCCGTGGACAAGTCGCGGATGCTGCAGAGACAAGCCTTCCAAGCTGGCCCAATGTACAATAGTGCTGTTCAACAACATATTGTGTCTTGGAAGGTCGGCGATTTACCCTAAAAGAGGGCTTTGTTTTCATTTACCTTAATTCTTCTGTTTTATAGACATCTCCAGCAGTTAAACGATGCATAATCGGTTCACGCTTTGTGAGCAGCGCTTTTTTTAATTTTTTCTAGAATATTGTATTTGTTTGCTTTCGTGGTTGTGTTGCTATTCTTGGCACTGTTAAGCGAGGTTTCTTGTTGTAAATTTGATCTGCATAATAAAAAAACTACACAGACAGACTCGGTGTATTGTGTTGCACAATTGTTTTTTGGCAAGTCGCGTAATTGCTTCGCTAAGTTGATGCAGTTTGTTTATTGTGCTTAGCGGTCCGATTTCTGTTTTCTACTTGCCATTGTACAGGAAATTTTTTAACGAGTGCAAAATAAATAAATATTTTTTGCGCAATCGTTAAATAATTCCCTTTGTAATGGCATGTATAACGCGGAAATCAGGCCGAGACGAGGCAACTCATAAAATAGGCATTGGTCATATAGACCGGCCACAAAGCCAAAAATGTGCATGAAAATGGCGTGGGGTCCACCCATAGGCACAATCATGGCACATACGTTGCCAAGCATTGTTCGATATTGGCCTTCCAGAGCGTGGCCTTCCAGAGCTTGGCCTTCCAGGGGTTGTCACTTTTCCCAAGCGCCAGCCAATAATGGCAGCCCAGGTATTGCCAAGCTCGGACACATTGGCTACTGATAATTTTCCATGCTTGGACTTGGAAATTTCTGCTGCTTGGGTACAGTGCGTAGCGTCCTTGACCTCGCTTCACCATCGAAAGTGCCCTGGATCACCTTCCGCTTGACAGCTTCAGCCAATATTGCGCCCCACTGAGGCTTTTGAAGTAGTCGAGATTGAATTGTAGTGCCCGCTACTTAGAACTCCTATCGATTACCGCAGGATTGTGACAGCTCTGGGCCATCTCACACGCTATTTTGAAACGCCTCCCCAGCGTACTGAATGTGCTGAATAGGTCGGCAGCTTCTTCTCGCATAGCATCCTCTTGTGGTGCGGCTCCTCTCGTGTACTCTTCAGTGACCAGGAGAGAACGTTTGTTTCGAACATTGTTGTAAAAGTCCAGAATGCCTCACGGTCTGTTCACAAATTGACCACCTGTATGACCGTCATACTAATGGACTCGCTGAGAGACTTCACCGAGTGGTTTCGGACATGATTTCAATGCAGACTACGCCTGATCACACTCATTGGGACCACGAACGTTCGTAACGTTCGCTTACAATAAGGCTACCCAAAGCACTACTGGTTATACCCCTTCTGCCTCGTATACGGCCACCAACCGTCTTCTCCTCCCGACGCCCCTTTCATTACCGCCCTTGTGTCACGCTCTACTCCGAGCCTTCAACAGTTTGGCTTTTGCCTCAAATACTGCCACCAGCTTGCCCGTGAACACACTACCGAGTGTCAGCATGACCGAAAAGAGCGTCACGACGCATTACACCGCACTGTTTATTTCCGATCAGGCGATGAGGTTTTGTTATGGAGTCCTATCCAGGTATCAAGACTCCGAGAAAAGTTTTTCCACTGTTTCCTTGGGCCTTACATCGTACAAAAAAAACCTCATCAGTCCGCTTCCGCATAATCCCCGTCACTTCCCGTGCGGATCGTCGTTACCGAGGGACTGACGTTGTGCACGTGTCTCGGCTAAAGCAGCCGATTTATCCTTGTTGTTTCATGTGATTGTGGCCAGGAGGCCGCCTTCACCGCGGAGAAAGGGGATTAGTGCGAGCGAGCAACGTAGTGTGAGCGAGAATATTATCCCCATCATCAAACTCTTCGAAGAACACTTCGTCTACTTCCTCGGGTGATCTTCATCATCGCTTCTTAGATAGCCGTTCGGAGACTCTGTACTGCAAAATTAACGGCGTGCTTTATTTAAAACAAACGACTGCTTCACAGGTTACCCCGCCGCCTTACAATATAAGTATCGAATCCGGTTGCAATTCCAATGTTGCTGACGGCTACGAGCATTGCCTCGTGTGATAAGTGATCAAAAGAGAAACATAGTTGAGAGGGAGAGAATAAATATTTTTATTTATCGAGCAGAGGCTGATGTGTGGGCATGGACCCGTTGAAGGTAACCCTAATCAAGGATGCCTTGACTTCGGCTAGCGGTCCGGGCCAAGGTCACTAGTTTGAGGTGGATATCTGGGTCAGGGCTGGCCAAGAAAGCCCTGCACTACTCGAACGTGGGGTCGGGAAGTGGGGGCAAGTCTGTAGTACGTTGGCACTCAATATATATTTTAAAGCGTGCCAGGTTGGGGACAGTAAGCGCAGAGGGGAGGTTGTTGGGTGGCGAAGATGAGGTGAAGACAAGTGATATGTGGGTAGGTATTCGTCTGGAGCCGCCGCCCAGTTGTAGCTTCATCTCTGGAGAGGCGCCTGTTTGGTGGTGGGAGGCTGCGGCGAGTTTGTTTGTAATGAGCGAGAATCTTTCTGTAGCCATTCAGTGGGTGGAGTTGATCTTGAAGGGGTAGATATAGGCCACCGTCGGCAGTGGCTCGGTGTATATAATCGCGAGCAGCAGAATGAGCCGCTTCATTGCTGGGGATGTCGGCGTGGCCTGGAGCCCAGACGATGCAGATATCAGGTGTTATCGAGGAGTTTTTAAGGATGAGTAGGGCTGATAATAAAATGCGGCCAATGTGGAAGTTTCGGCAGGCTGTCTTCGAATCGGTGAGGATAGTAACTGGTTCAGGGCGGGAAGTGGCGCCAGGGCGAAGGCTATTTCCTCAGCGACATAGATTGAGATTGTGGTGGTAGTCGCAGCATGGATACATTGGCCACTATGCGTAACTACACAGGCTACGTGGCCAGCGTGGCCAGGATAGGGGTAGCATCTGTGTATAGCGCGGTGGGGTCGTTCCCGTATCGCCCACTAAGGGCTCGAGCACGAGAAGCCCGGCGGCCAATGTGGTAGTTGGCGTTCATATTGCGAAGGATTGGAGCCACCCGGATGCAATCTCGCAGGAGTAGAGGGATGCGTTTTTTTGTTCCGGAGGCGGGTGGGGGGGGGGGGACTCGGGCGGTGTCCTAATGCTGCAAGGACTTCTCGACCTGTGGGAGTCAATTGCATGCGCCGTAGTTGAGCTCCATAATACGCTTCTTGAAGCTCTTCCCACGTGTTGTGAACTGCCAAAGCGAGTAGTTTTTGGGTCGCAGTGGCAGTGGGGAGGCCAAGCGCAGTTTTATACGCTTGGCGAATCATGATGTTGACTCGAGCGGTTTCTGTTGTTTTGAGAGTGAGGTATGGGGTTCCGTAGGTAATGCGGCTAACAAGCAACGCTTGCACTATTCGTGTGGTATCTTGCTTCTAAGGCCTCGACGATAGTGGGATATGCGCTGCAGAAGGTGCATCGGTTGCGGCAGAGTTTTATGCAGCGGGGATATCGTGTGCAGTCCAGACCCGTTTTCGGGAATTATAGCCACAACACCCACAGGTGCGGGACGTCTGGGACTGGCTGCCCTGCAGTGGGCCACTGAGGTTCAGGAACACCCAGAGCAGATTTGTATGAAGGCTTGTAGTATAGCATCAGCAAAGCCGATTTTTCGGGTGCGCACTGGAGGCCTCGTGTCTGGAGGTACTGAAGGGTAAAGGTAACCGCTTGCTGAAAGGCGTCTTGCTTCAATCCAATGGAGCCATTAGGCGTCCAGACGGTATGGTCATCCACGTACAACTCGTGTTTAATGTGGGAAATTGAGTGCAATTTCGATAGGAGGTCCTTCATAGCGATGTTGAATAAGAGTGGTGAGATGACTTGTAGCCTGGACTTCTAGCGTAGATTATTTGTAAATGACTTGTAGTGGCATGGACCTAAAGCGTGACTTGCTGGCAAAGTATGTTTTGTGGGAAATTGCTAGGCTGCTGAATCCCGTGAGTAAGTTGCCGATCACTCCATGTGGCAAGTCTCAGGCCATAGCGACGTCGATAGACGACTTTCTAGACGGTTTCAGGAAGTCGGAGGGAAGAAAACTTGCCAGTTGTGCCTGTGACTCACCTACTTTGTGCACCTGGGGGGTTGTAGGCAAGCAATGGTGGTTGGGGCTGCGTGGGGGACTCGGCGTTGCCTGAGCAGATTTTTTAATGGTCCGGTATGATAAATTGTTCTAACGCTGTTTTCATTGTATTTCATTGCGTTTTGCACACGGGGCTGGAGGGTTCGGCGGCCGCCAAAGCGGCAGCGGCGTTAGCCTTACCGCACCAGGCGGCGTAGCCCGGGGTTTTAGGGCAGTGTTTTGGCACTCGTTGGCCAACGGCGAAGATTCTGGTGTCTACCGCTGCGCGAGGTTCTTAGCTGCACATTGGTGACAGATGTTGCTTGGTTTGCACAGTAAAAACGAACTTAACATGCATTAAAGCACAGACAGATGATCTAGGGGGCTCAGCGGTAGATCATCCTGGTCATAACGCTTGTTCAAATCAAGTGAGAGTATCGCCTAGTTAGCTTTCGCATGTGTGGATGTTCTATTAAGTCGTGGTCCAATTGACATGCGTATCCTGTGTGGACAGGAAGGAGCGGAAACATAACATATTTGGAGGATATGCGGTGTTAGTCTCTATATAGTTGAAAATACGGTTATAGATGATCTGTTTAGCAATTCTCCAATGCAGGAGTTCACAAATACGGGGCGGAGGTTCTGTATAGAGGATGGTTTCCCCAGTGTAGCTGTTAAGGTTATGCCCCAGTGTTTGAGGGCTACCGGAAGGGTGCCCGAAGTCCAGGTGTTATTGTATTTGTGACTTCGTCGGTGCCTGGGACGGTCTGGCTGCGCAAAAGAGACATGGACGAATTCACATCCTCTATAATGATAGTGGTCTGGAGGGCTGCATTTAGTGCTCCCGTGTAGCAAAATGTAGTGGGGTTTGAGGGTAGCGGTTTGGGGATGCACAGGATTTTAACTGTTTTTATGGTTTCTTCTTGGGGTGTTTGGAGTGAGTGGAATAATTGGGTTTTGTGGTGTTCGGATTGCTGTTTGGTGTTATTGGAATCTATGCGGTTGCGAAGTATCTGCCATTATATTTTGGTTGGGAGCTACTTTATCAGTTTGTCACAGAGGGAGTTCCAGTTCGGTCTAGCGAGAGTTTGGGAGTACTATTCTATTTGTGTTCTGAGGTGCGCTAGTTCCAGTTTTAGAGTTCTGTGTTTGTGCTTGGGCCATGATTTTTTGATGCTGAAATAAGCTTCCCATGGGTGAGTCATGTGAGGGTCAGCGTATGGGGTGGGAATTTTGTGGTCGATGCCAGAGGGGTAACAGAGTGGTTCTAGAGAAGGCAAGCCTGGCAAGGGGTGGCAGAAAGTCAGAGGAGCAGAAGAGATCAAGACGTTTGCAGGGATAAATTGGCCCCCGTTAGCACAGGACCTGGATAGTTGTAGATCTATGGGAGAGGCATCTGCCCTGCAGTGGGCGTAGATAGGCTGATGATGAGAGAGGTATTCTCTTATTTGGCTCATAGGATGGATGTAATCCATGGTTCCAGCACACTTTCTGAGTGAGGGTGTGGGATGTCTAGGCTATTGTGTCGGAATTGGTCCCAGTTGGTAAGCGTGTGTTGATTTAGTGGGTGGCGTATCTGAGCGCAAGAAATAATTTCTGTTTCAGTGATGAAGTGGCCACTAACTAGAGATTGTGGAAGTGGGTTCCAGATGGCATTGTGTATGGTTCTCGTTATAGGTAGGTCAAGGGCGGCGTCCTTTTCGAGGCTTGTGCCTAATTTGCTGGGTTGTTAAGGGTCATTATGCATAGTGAGTTGGAGGAAGAAGGATGTCTTTAATGATGAAGAGAAGGAAGCCTGTCTCCGAGCTTGGCTTGTTACACCTCATGAACATGAGAGGTGTGACAGTTAAAGGCGTGATGACACAAACACCAATACAAACACTACCAAACCCAAACACGCACACAGAAACAAACAGTCGAAGTAACAAAAAACAAGACAGCTAGGTGTCTACTGTGGATGGCTGCCACATCGGCTCCGCCTTTGTGCTTTCGTAAGTGCGGACAAAGTGTCCTGAGACAACAAGGTATTTATAGACTTGTTCCTCAATTCATCGGGAGCGCATTGGTGCCATCCACTGGCCAATTGGTCTACCCGAACTTTTCGGCGGGCGTACAAAATCTCAGTGCGGCTACGTCTAACCGAAGCCACGCCGCCGCTGCCTCCATCGCGCGGGCCTGCAATGGCAGGCCCGGGGAGGCCGCCTGATGCAGCTGGTGCGTCATCGCGCTCGACAACGTCTGTGTCGCAGCTGCACCTCGCCATGCTGCAAACCATTTGATAATGATGGTTTGAATTTAATGGCGCGAGGCTGACAAGGGCAAAGAGCTCGAAACACAAAGTTATTTTGAGAGGACAGATGTGCAAATAAATAATTAAACGTACTCCGAAAAAACAAAAGTGAATCAAATGCATGAAGATGACTGGTGTAAAGGCCAGATTGTCTTGATGCATTGTAATAAATGTGATGTAAAAACTTCATGTCAATGGGAAACTAAAAAGACACTTGATGGAAAACGTGGGCTCGTCTCCTACAAAGTATGACGGATGAAACAGGATGTGTTGTCTGTACAGTTGTGGAAAGTGTTTCCTTCGTGTGGTGTCAAGTGCCTTGCATTTAATGAGTATGTGAACTACAGATAGTGCCTGTCCTCACCTGCTGCACTAGGGGTTTGAAGATCCCGTCAGCAGATACGAGTGCGTTGCGTGGGTGTGCCCTATCAGTAGTCTACTCGAGGCGACTTCCGTGTGTCTTTTTTGTGAGTCAGTTGTGTACTGTCCCATGTGTGGTTTTATTACGTGCAGTTTGTTATCTGTCTGTTCATCCCACTGTGTTTGCCATTTTCTACGAAGGTGGTGTCGAATTTGTGGCCCAAGGTCACTGTGTGGTAGTATTGTTATATCTACTGTGTCCCTGAGTGCGGCAACAGCGCCCTTCTGATCCGCAACCTCAATGCCAGCAATCCCAGCGTCCCCTGGAACCCAGCACAACACCACAACACGTTTTTGGGCATATACAGACATGACACTGTTGAGAACCATATTAACAATTCTGTTTTTGCATAGCTTGTGCGACGTCAATGCGCCCACAACGGTCAAGGAATGCGTGTATATGATGGACTTTGCAATTTAATTTTTAAGAATGTGTTGTGCAATGACTAAGATGCCATATACTTCAACTGAGTAACTTCTGGTGTATGTGCTTATGGTTCTGAATGCATCTAAGTTTGGCCTATGAACAGCGCAAGACACCATGGTTGCTGCTTTTTATGCATCACTATAAAACCCTGCACATGGATACCTTACTGCAGCGACAAGAAATGCTGCAAAATAGCAATTGGTGGTATCTCGGTTTCATCAATTTTTTGAAGAACAACTCACAAGATACAGGTTGAGGCTGCCAGGGTGGGAAACCGTCAGTAAAGTAAGATGTGTAAATGTTTAAAAAGGAGATGTTGAAATCTGAAGTTTGTTGTCTCACCTTAAGTGAGAAGAGCAAGGAAAGGGACGGGTGATTTACAAACATTGGAGATGATGTATCATTAAAAACAGTTTTACAAGAATGGTCATTCAGCAATAAAATTTTAAAAGGATAGAGCAAGTGCATTTACGTCCGTTGGGCCTCAAAGCACCACTCGTTACACTCAGCATACAAAATTTGGATGGGGCTAGTGCGGAAACACCCGACGCAAGGCGAAACCCCAACTCTAGCACTTAGTACAGCATTCTTAATTCTGTTCCCGCCGTAGACCCATACATCACACGGCCATATTCCAAACGAGACCCGATCAAAGCAGTATACAGGCGTAGCAGGAGGTCTTTAGTGTGAGAGGACCTTAAGGATAATTATTGTTTTAAGACATTTATGCTTCAGTTGCTTGATTTGAGGAATGAATGTAAGTGTGTTGTCGAACACAACACCTAAAAGCTTGTGCTCCTATTTCACAGGAAGCGCAATTAAGAGTAATGTCTGGGGCCAGATGGACCCCACGCTTTCTGGAGAACACAACCCACGAGCTTTTTTAAAACCGTTCTTGTCCACCCACGTATAAAGTTTCTTGACCACAAGCTGGACTTGACGTTGGCAGATTGACGTATTACACTATTTAAAAGATATCTGCACGTTGGAATAACAATACATGGAATTAGAATACATGGAATAAGAATACTTGGTATACAAGAATACACGTTGGAAGAAGAATACTAAGAATACATGAAATAAGAAATTGTAGATGGCAATGCCTCTCAAAGAAAGTTCATCTCAGTTATGAAGAGCGCAGCTTAACACTCCACCTTGTGGTACGCCAATTTTATGCGCGTGAACCCGTGAGAGTGCACTGCCGACTCTCGCGCGAAAGGTTCTCTCCGACAAGTAACTAATAAGGGTATTTAACATGTTACCAGAGATGCCGGATGACTTGAGGTTACTAAGTATGCCATAACGCCATGCGGTGTCATAGGCCTTCTCTATGTCAAAAAATTGGCCGCGTATCTGCTGCTTTCATTGCAAATGTCGTGAAAAGACGATAGTCTTTCTAGACATTTGCCAAGGAAATGCTCCCTTTTGTTTTCCCGCTCACCTCTCATGCTATTTCTTTTCCGTCGCGCTCAACCAAGGTAAACATACTTAAGGTTTGCTCAAGGCGATTTGAATTTCCCGCGTTCCACTGCTACAGCCCGGGTCCCTCGATGCCAGCACTGCAGTACAGCGATACGCACGTGAATCGAGGCACAAGGTTTATAGAACCGCGTTGCCGTGCTCCACGTGCATTCCAAGCAGAACGTGGAACCTAGCTAGTGTAACCTTTCGTTGCTGTTGCCGCGTGATTTCTCAATAGCCGCCAGGAGGTAGCGTGGGCACCAGTTGGCGGCGGTTTTCTGCAGTAGCTGTAGAATATCATTTGTTTTCGAGAAACCGAGCATCCATAAATTTTAATAAAGGAACACTGTAAATATGCCTTCTGGACTGATTGCCTGTCTTATATTTGCGTAAAGTCTTGTTCTTCTACAAAAAAGTTGACAAATATGAATATATCAACCCGGCTTAGAAGTTTACATTGTGCTGTGAGTATATAAGACAATTGAGCAGTACTCGTGTTACTTTGGCTGGGTGGCTGAGTCGAGTCACAGACAGGCAGACATACTGAAAAACAGACAACAAATTCTGGGTTTAAGTAGCCCAAGAGAGAGTATCGTATTTAAAACACAGTAAGACAGAAGTGTTTGTCTATGAAGGCATCCTTGATATGTGACTCAAGTGCCACGAATTGGTCATTCGTGGATCGTCCCGCCCTGAAGCATGCCTGGCAGCTCTCGAGAAGGCCGTTGTAATCCAAACGTACATGAGCTTTGGAGTACATTGCATTCCAAAAAGTACATCAGACTTTAAAGAGCGGCAGCTGGCGGCAAAAAAAATGAGAAAGCGAAATTCCGTCCTTTATTCGCTTATGAGTCGCCTTGGCTCTATTGCAGAGGCAAACGATGATGTTGCCCAAAAGGAAGAAACTTGTACGCTATCTGCAGTCTAAAATTTCCCCCAAATGTTCATGTTAGCTCTATACAGATAGCACGACACACCCACAATACGTTTTTGCGTGAGGTTTCTGACAAGGGGCAAGGAATGAAATAACAAGTTAAAATAGTATTCTAGGAGTGGTACGGGCTGTACGTGCTTAGTTCCACGAGTTTTTTAAACAGTGGCAGTAAAAGTGAACAATAAATGCTATCCTTAACATCCATGAAGAAATTCAAGCCCGAACCTTAGAGGTAAATCGTCTTTTATTGTGCTGGAATACCTGGCAGCTTTTTTCATGGTGCTCAAGCCCTGCTTCAAAAATTCTGCAGGCAGAAAGCCGCAAGATAGAAAGATACTCACCAACCCCTTCGATGCCACAAGGGTATTCCCATAAAGCCTTCAAATCAACACTGTCTGAAAACATGAAGCAAGTGAGTGTTATCAGAAGCGTTTCATATTTCCGTATTTCACAAGAGTGCTACGATGTAACCAGAAATGTTCAGACAAGATTGGTACCCACTAATCAGTCACTGTAAAAATCTATCAACGTTTTCTTGTCGCTTCTGAAGAATTCCAGTTTGTTGTTGTCTCCCCATGCTGCCATAACATACCGAACTTTAATCCTATATTTGCAATATATTGCCGCAACACTATTTTATGTAATGGCCTACCCGCTGAAACTTGACACAGCTGCGCGGGTTTAGAGTATATAGTCAAGAAGAAGAAATGAAACTTGCATTTATGTGTTTGGGGTGTGTGGAACGGTCAAATGCCAACATGAGGTGTTGAGTGGCTCCTACATTATCTCAGCATAGGGTGATACACATAAAAGCCATAAGGCGTTCATCCTTCAAGCTTTCCATAAGGTCGACATCAATTTTTATAAGATCCTACTAATAAATCACACCCTGAGATCTCTCGATACGGTGGTGGGATGTGATACAATTGTCCTGATCTGCCAAATGGGTTTGATTAAGGAGGATTCTATCTTGGTGCTGTGTATTCATTTCAATTAGAGTTCCTTGGTACTTAGTTTTTTGACGTCGTAACTCTTGATAATGATGCTCTCAAAGAACTTAGAAATTACATGTCCAGACTAGAAATAAATGGGGTTTCATTTGACAAAACACTCGAATATTTGAATAGATTCAAATGCGTTTGGTGCAATGTTTCACTCGCTGTTGGAAAACATCTGCATTTGTTCCTTCTACCGTAGCCCTGGCAACACATATTCGTTGGTGTTTACCACATTATTTCAGGAAATTCAGAACTTGAACACCAAGATTTTCTTGGCGGCGACTTCAATATGCCTCAGATGACATGGGTATATATCTCCGTAGTTCCACCTTCTAATCCTGCGCTTTTCCTTGAATTACCAATCTGATGCCTGCTAACGGATGTACCAATATGTAGACTTCCAACGAGGCGATCTGGGGATAGAGCTTAAACGCTTGACCTCCTCTTTTCCAACTAATACAATTCAATACAAACCATGTGTCCTGTGCTTGGTATCAGCGCCCTCACAAAAATGGCTTATGGGCATCGATGGAAAAAATTATGGTGAGCTATCGCCGCGTATGGGTCCCTGTGGTCACCCATAAAATGACATAAAGTAGGTTATATCCAGCTATTAAAGTTTTTACGCATTCGGAGCTAAAAAACATAAACCATAAAATTTTCTGACAATATTATAGAACATCATATTGTGTTTAGGTTATAGAGTCGCAGCTATTCAGGTTTCTTTAGCCAGCTAAAGAAATATGTATGGCTATGGTTGAAACCACGTATGTATGACTTGAATCCATGAAGCTGTATTTTGCATGCTATTGGAGAGAATTTGCCCCAAAGCTAAAGAGCGTCAGCAATAAAAACTGTTTCGCGTGGCTATAGACCATTGTTTACTTCTAAGTCTACAGACTTGAAACCATGCAGCTGCCTTTTGCCAACTATTTGAAAGAATTTGTCCGAAAGCTTAACAGAGCCGGCCATAAAATCTCCTCTGGGTGACTATAGGCCGTTGTTGAGCTCTAAGTCTACAGACTTGGAACCATTCCCCTGTCTATTCCCAGCTGTTGGAGAGAATTCGCTCTAAAGCTACAGGGAGACTGCCATAAAAGCTTCTCCTGTACGCTACCGAGCAATATATAACTCTAAACCATTCGACGTATCACAATTTAGTAACATTTAGCCTAATTTAGAAAAGTGTGGCGCAGATGGTACAGACCTGCATCCATTAAAACCTGCTTGGCTAACTACATAGTGACATAAAGCTCCATGCCTCTGGCCGCTTACAAGAAAGTTTTAGCACATCAACCTGTATTTCGAACATTAAAGCCCATTCCGCTGGTTTCAAACTTATTTATGAAGCGAATACATCTAGAACAGAGATTGGATAGTCATTACGATGTTGATGAGCCGGTTATATAAACGTATTTGATCAATAACGTTAGTTACTGACTACGCAAACAATTTGAGATAAGTAAAATGAAGGCACCTACTGATTAGCGCTCAAATGCAGGTTGCAACTTTGGATGCAGCGCGTCGACAAAGCCAGCAAATGAAGGTTGAGCTAAGGAGTATAAGTTCCGAGGGTTCTTCTGCACACCTTCGCTGCCGGTGACCGGTAAAAAGCATGCCTGAAACTGCCCTCTCAGCGTCTAAGCAGATTACATATAGCTTGCGCGTCCTACGCTACCTGTGGACGCGGCCATAAATGTGGTGACATCTGCCACCACTCGCATTGCTTCTCTAGCGGAACCCGATTAAGGGTTAGTGAAGAAAGGGCGATAACAGCACAAAGTGAACCACGTCCACCGAAGGAGGTACAGAAAGTACACTCGGGGGAACTAATAAAAAGAGAGAGTGCACACCCTAACTTCTTGTCTTATTGTTGGTTATGTTTGTTTGACATACCCGCTTTGCAATCTGTACGAGAGAAAGTTTTTGCAGGCTTCAAGAAGCCGCTGTACAGCGCTGATTTAGTATTCGTGCGCGCAGTGACTATAGTGAGAGACAGTTTTTCCCCGAGTACTGAGAACAAATATAGTTTCACGGATGAAGAAAACAAAACTTTAACCGATTTTGTATTTACCAAATTACAATAATTACCAGCGAAGTAGTTTAAAGGAGGCCGAAAGGTGGGCACATATCTCCGCACTATTTGCTAGAGCGAGAACCGACTTATGCCAGCATGCGCTCATTCAGCCAAATGTCGGTTCATCGCTCGTGTGGGCGTACATAGCACGTGTTGCCGTGTGCTCGGAATTTCCCATTCGACCGCAGTGTCTTCGTGTAATGCTGTGACGCAAAGTAAATGTACCTCTTTTCGGTGTTGTAAATTTCGGTGTTTACGGTGACTGCACGATTCATTCAAGATTCCGTCCTGCGAAAATGAATACCTGCTAGAACACGAGATGAATTTCAACGTACGCTGAGCTCAAGGGTGAGTGATCTCACGAACTGAAGAAGCTGTACATTGCCAGAAATGCAGGAATGTTTTGGGCCACCAAGAATACGTTTCCAAGCTACCCCGCACCATATGGACATTGGCAATGTATGCAGAACTAAAGATTTGGCCGCAGCGTTGTGACAACCAAACATTTTTCCCGAGCAAGAAAAACTTAAAAAGAACTGAGCGGACATAGAAAACGTTTATTATTGCATTGTGTGCGACTGTCTTCCTTGTTTAATTCAGAATGCATTTACATTTTATCCGCCGTACTTGTGGCTTTGTGAATTAGGTATTGAGGGTAATAAAAGTCTTCTGAGTGTTCTCTTTTCTGTGGACTACCCAGCACCTCCAGGTATTTGTGTCCCGGCGGGCGTTCGCGGAGATTGTGCCGCGTAGGGTGGCTATCGAGCGAGTAACGTAAGCGAGAGCAAGAGTGTTTCAATGCGCGTACTGTGTGTTTCGATCGTCGAAGGTGAACAACCGTTTACGGGCGGTGAAATGGCGTAGATAGTTGCCCTTTATGTAACGAATTGGACGAATAAACCCCTTCTTTTTACTTTCCTTCAATGCCCGTTTTTAAGCCTTTTGCGAAAGAAAACTGCCGAAGTGTACCTTCCCACCCCCTTGCCCGACCCTCCCTTTATCGCCTAAGTGTTTACGGACCATTTATTACATAATGGAGGAAGGTGCGCAACCACAGAATTACCGGAGAAGACGTTCTAGACATCCCTAAGATGACTTGCTGGCGTGCAGCGGCCTGGGAATTCCTCAGCGGATACTGCTGTCGCTGTGTTTGAAGGGGAGGTTGCTGCGATTCTAATCTGGGCCATACAAAAAATATCGTGTGGTCGGCTAGAGAAAATTATTTTATGCTTGGCTTTAGCTATTTTGCCCCTAATTAGTTATGGGCGTTTCTATAGCTCTCTTTAGCTATTCGAATCGACATTCCTTAGAGGGTGTCTTTAGTTTCTTCTATGGCCAGTTCTATGGATGTTGTAGCGAAAGAGGAACCAGTAAACCAGACGGTCCTGTTATCAGCGATGCCTACAACGACTGCCGCGAGGAGCCGCGCTCGTGGAGCGAGCCCCCGCTGCCTGCCTCGTGGCCGAGCTTCCTTTTCTTTATTCAACATACTCCCGCGGCCCCAAGTTGATCAGGGGTTTGCTTCAAAAAAGCACAGCCGCTGCACTGGACGGACGTATTTCCCGTCCCGATGACAGGCGTAGGGAACACGAGCGCACAACTCCGTCGCGTCCCGGGAAATAGTTGAAGAATGCGCCCAAGTTGCCAGAAGGCCGGCGGCGAATTGTCCTGTACGAGCACTACGTCCCCCACTTGGAGCCTGGAGGGAAGCTGCGCTGTTGCCTCGTGAGCGGATCGGAGCAACAGGAGGTACTCTCGTTTCCATCGACGCCAAAAGACGCTCCGTTACGATTTGACGGTGCCGAGCTCGTCTGCGTAGCTCGCTGCCCGTGGACAGCGGTTCTGGAAGGCCGAGTTGCTGAGGCAGGCACGTGTTGCTTTTCCCAGCCAGAAGTGCGCTGGAGTCAGCGGGTATGGCTCAGCCGCGTCTGCCGAGAGATACGTAAGGGGCCGGCTGTTAATTACTGCCTCGACTTCGCAAAGCGTCGTCTGCAGCTCTTCAGCAGTCAGGCAACTGCGGCCGAGGATTCGCCGTAATGTCTTCTTGGTGAGCCGAATTAAGCGTTCCCACCACCAACCCCACCCCACCACGGAGCTCTTTCGACGTTAAATTTCCAGGAAATGTTGCGGCCCGCTGCAAAAATCAAGGACGGGGTCTTCCGGAGCCGAACGGAGAGAGCGTGCGCAGTGGTGGAAGGCTAAGGCAGTTATCCGAGTAAATTGTCGATGGAATACCGCGTCTAGCGATAAACCGCCTGAAAGCAGACAAGAAGCTCGATGACGTCATCTGAGATGTGAGCTCAAGGTGGACGGCTCGTGTCACACCACAGGAGAAAACGGCGACGTAGGCCTTTGTTTGCGCAGGATTCTTCGTGCGACAGAACAGCGGTCCACAGAAGTCTACACCGACAACGTCGAACGGACTGGATTCAGTGATACGATCTCGGGGTAGAGGCGCAACTGGAGCTGTTTCTGGTGTGAGTTTGTGTCGACGACAAAGCAAGCATCCGTGCAGCACTGTCCTTCACCACTTGACGACCCTTGATAATCCAAAATCGGTCTCTCAGTTCTGTGAGAGTGCTGTCAACACCCGCGTGCAACAGGCGCTGGTGGGTTGCGATGATTAGTAGCCGGGAAAAGTCGTGACGGCCCGGCAGGATGACGGGGTGACGGGTGTCAACCGAGGATCCTAACTGCTGTAGGCGTCCGCCGACACGCAGGATTCCATCGTCGTCCAAAAACGGCCGTAGTAAAATGAGGCGAGTTGCAGTTCCGGCACGCTGACCACGTGACAACGCTCGTATATCCTCCGGAAAAGCTTCGTTCTGTACGAACCGGAGCCAGTAGCGTTCCGCCTTGAGAACTTCATCGCTCGTCAGTGGTTCCCCTTGCTGAATGCGTTAACTTTCGCGTATTTTCGACGAAGCGCTGTATCCAGGCAGTTACCCGAAGAAGCCTGGAGTACCGACTGTACGACTTGATACTTAGCAACGGCTCAGCTGGCGTTGTTACTAGCGCGCATGAAGCTGTCTGTAGAAATGGCGGTTCACCGACGTCCGCAACTCTTTCTCTGTCCGTTGGCCTATCCTGAGATTGCAGTGCGAGCCAATGTGGGCCATGCCACCACATTTCCGTGGCTGCGACAGCGGATGCGGCAAGGCCTCGAGTAATCAAATCGGCTGGGTTATCCTTGCTGCGACAATGAGCCCACGTCCCTTGGCCTTGTGTCAGTCGTTGTATCTCGGACACGCGATTTCTCACGAATGGCGGCCATCGGCTCGGTTCCCCCGCAATCCAATGCAGGGCGATTTTTGAATCGGTCCAGAAGAAAGACCGAACTTCTGACAGGCACGGCAGCCGTTTCAGGAAATCAAATAGTCGGGCAGCTATCAAACAGGCGAGGAGCTCAAGGCGTGGGAGAGAGGTGGTTTTGATGGGTGCAATGCGGCCTTTGCTGAGCAGCAGGTTCACTTCCCATCTTCCGGTTTCCCATGATAACGACCGGACGTAGACTGCAGTACCATAGGCTCTCAGGCTTGCGTCAGCGAACACGTGGAGCTCTCGAGTGTCGTGTTCCGTGTACTTCATCGTGAAGGCATGCCGTGGCAAGCAAATGCGTCTTAGGTCGCTGAGCTCGCTGCACCAGCTGTTCCACGCATTGAGTTGAGCCGTCGGCAGTGGTGAATCCCACGGATGCTGCAGTTTCCATAAGTCTTGGAAAATGATCTTCGCTCGAACGGTGAAGGGGCCAGAAATCCTAGAGGGTCGTAGAGCCGCGCGAACGACTGGGAGCATTGTCCTCTTTGTCACTGGCTTTGTGGATACAAAGGTGGCGACATTGTCCGCACTTAAGCACGACACTGTCGTCTGAGCGGTCCCACTGCATACCGAGCACCTTCATGTTACAAGGGTCCCCTCCTTCCGTTTCGAAAGCCACGTTGTCTTCAAGGAATTGGGTTCGCAGGGACGAAAGGTTGGAGGCCCATTTCCTCAGTTCCATACCAGCACCCGCCAAAATGGACCTCGACTCGGCGTAGATACGCTTGGCTTGCTCGGCGTTGTCGACCCCGACGACAAGGCCGTGCACGTACAACGCGTCGACCAGCTTGGCGACCGTGTCTGGGAACTGCTCTTTACATTCCTTTAGGTGGTGACGAAGTGTTGCGGCGAGTAGGAATGGGCTAGACGTGGCTCCGAATGGCACTCTTGTCATGCGCCAGTGGACTATCTGAGGAAGAGGGTCTTCTTCATTCGGAAGGTGCTCCACCCAGAGGAACCTTAAAGCGTCCCGATCTTCCTCGCGAATAACCATCTGCAGGTACATCTTCTTTATGTCTGCCACGAGAACGACGTGGATGGCACCGGAACTGAACCAGACCTTCAGTAATTGTGCGTTTAACTTCGTTCCTTTCAGTAGCACGCTGTTCAAGGATGGATGGCAGGGAACATGGGACGACGCGTCGAAAACAACTCTAAGCTTGGTTGTCACAGCATCACGACGCACGACACCATGGTGTGGCATATAGTAGGTGTTCGGTTTCCCATCCTCTTTGTCGCAGGTCACTCGTTCCGCATGGCCCCTCATCAAAGTATGCGCGGATGGTCTTGTCATATTGCCTTAGTAAATCTGGCTGACCGCGGAAGCGTTTGAGCTGCATACAGAGCCTCTGCTCTGCAAGCCGATAATTGTTATCGGAGACATCGAGCCCCGGCTCTCGAATTAGAAGGGGCACTTCATAGCGGTCGCTTGCCTTGCGAACTCCCTGCTGGAACTGGAGGATGGCGGGGGTCATTGAATCCTGAGTTTTCCGATGATCCCTGAATGCCGATTGCTTCCAGGCGCCACATGGACGACAATTCAACGTCAGCGGCGGCGTCTTCAGGGGGCGCTTCCCCGAGCGACAAAAACAGCGCGCTGGAGTGCGCGGTCGAAGGACTTGGGCTTTCAAGTTGGGCACCTTGCACAGTCCAGCCCAGAACTGTTTCCACGGCTGTTAGCGAGGGAGAAATCCGAGAAATTCGTCCCGTGGCCACCTTCCAATATGCGTCCGACCCGATCAGCACGCTTATCTGATGCTCCTGAAACGTGGCCGAAAGCCGGGCATCAGCCGCAACTTGACACTTAGCGGCCATCGAAGTGAGAATCTCTTCGCTGACGGGCGGGCTTGTGACGTTACAGATATTGGGGACTTCTAGGGCCTCGATTGTGATGCGCTGGCATCGTGCTGACTTTTGAAGCGTCAAGGAGACCCGGTGCACGAAACAGGTGTGCTCGTGCGAGTGTTTCCGAAAGTAGCAATGGTAAGACGTTCGACCCCGTCGACGGGACAATCGAGTGCTCGGGACACATCGCGTCGGATGAAGGTTCCGCTGACTGCCAGAATCCAACAAAAAGCGGACGAGCAGCTGGCGGCTTGTGCCGATGCCCCATGCACGGCCTGTCTGCAGAAGGACTGGCGTAAGTCCTGCAGCACTGGTCGAAGCGGACGTCACTGCGTTGGCTGTGCCGCTTGTCGCCCTGTCGCTGGGACTGGGATCTGGTCTTCTGCTGGGGGGTTCGAACCTTCCAGCCGGGCGTTGAATGTCGCACAGCGTCGTAAGGTGCCGACGTGAACAAAGGCCGCATACCAGACTGTTCGCTGACCTGCACTGCTTTGCTAAGTGATTGCCCTTGCCGCATCTGAAGCAGCACTTGCTTGCCTGCAGACGCTTCCGTTTCTCCTCGGGCGACATTGGCGCTCTGCAGTAGGCGATGTCATGGTCCCGAGCGTTGCAAAGTTCACACCCGTGTAGCCCCGAAGACGGCGATTGGGTACCGAGACTCATCGCAGTTGGCGGATTCGATGCGCGGAGGCGAAGACTGCTGTCTCCCCTGGCCGCGGCGCGTAGACGGAACCGAGCAATCGGACGTGCTCTCCTCTCGGATCTCTACCTGGACGCGGAGAAAGTCCAGGATCACCTTGATTTCCTTGGATCTGGCGGAAGGGGACGCGGACACCTCGGATGCGTCCTGGTGCTCCTCCTTCAGCCTTTGCCGGTACAGGAGGCCCAGGTCGTGCGGCAAGGTCCGCAGCAGTACGCGATGGAGCACGACGGAGTACTGGTCCGGGGAGACGCCCAGGCCCTCCAACGCGTTTATTGCGAAACGGACCGTGTCGTAGAGGACCCGCAATTTGTCGGTGTCGGCCGAATTCTGCACCGGCTCCAATGCGAGCAATTTGTCCAGGTGGTCGTCCACGAGAAGGTCTTTCCGCCCAAATCTATTTGTAATGATTTTAACAGCGATGTCGTAATTGTTTTCGGCCAGCCTGATGCCCTCGATCGCGTCCTTGGCGGGACCGGTCAAGTACGAGAGCAAGTACTTAAACTTCTCGACGCGCGGCAAAGTCGTGTTCGAGTGGATGCTTGACTCGAACTGGTCCCAGAACCCTTGCCAGTCGCGTCGGTCGCCCGAGAAGTTCGGTATCTGGAGCTTCGGGAGTGCGGCGAAGCGGGTCCCCTGCGTTGTCGGAGGGGTGCCCGGTCGAGGCTGAGAAGGTGCGCTCCCGCAAGGCTCACCAGACTCGGCTGTAGCTGCGCTGGCTGAAGGGGCCGGGCTCGTGACGGAGCGCACGCGCGTGCGAAGGGCGCAGATGCGCTCGTCGTAGTCAATGGCATCCAACACGTCCGCGTCAAATTCCTCTTCTGTGAGAGCCGCCTGAATCTGGCTGTCCAGCTCGTGCAAGGCTCGCTGCTTGTCGAGAATTATGTCCAGAAGCGTCTGAAATTCGAGAGTCGGTGCCGCCGGGTTCTGCAGGAGCGCGTCGAGTGCCGTCATCTTCTTCGTGACGGTGGCGCGAAGAACTCCCCGGCGGCGACGAAGCGATTCCATGGCGCGAGTCGGCGGGACCGGACGGCTGGGGGTTTTCGGCACCAGAGAATTGTGTAGCGAAAGAGGACCAGTAAACCAGACGTCCGGCTATCAGCGATGCCTACGAACGACTGCCGCGAGAGCCGCGCTCGTGGAGCGAGCCACCGCTGCCGGCCTCGTGGCGCGCTTCTTTCTCTTTATTCAACAGATGTCTTTAGCTGTGACATGTGATAGAAGTGTCTTCAGCCTTCTATTAAAAAAGTAAAAGTTCCTACAGAGACACTGAGGGAATCATAGTTGGCCCTAAAGACAACCATAAGGATCTCGATAAGACGGGCTCTAGACATTCATAGAAACAGCTATAGCTAAACCATAAATAGAGCTAAATAGAGCTATACAACCCTCTATAGAAGAAGCTAAAGACATCAATCAATAGAAATGCCAATACAAATAGCCAGACGACGATAGAGCCGTCTATATATGAAGTTAAAGACAAGTATAGAAATGTTTATGCAAATAGCGGAAGGCAGCCGAAGAACCGGCTATAGAAGAAGCTAAAGACACCCGTAGGAATGTTGATAAGAATAGGTAAAGAAAACTAAAGAAGTTTTTATACTAATTGGGCCAAATACCTAAGGCCAACCGCAAAATTTGTTTTTAAAAAGCCGACCATACGATATTTTTGCATAGGAGCGACATAGATGCGATATTAGCAACTATCCTATTTATGTGTGCATCCTCCAATGGTTGTCGAACGTCCTCGTAACGTGTTCATGTACCAAATAGGTAACTTGACCTAATGATACGGACCCTGGAAGAGTACTGTCAAGTGTTTGCGAAGTTATCCTAATAAATCACATAGATCACAATTGTAAACCTTTCAATGAGAAGATATAGGCCTCACTGATTCCTATACCCCATCCTAAACAATTTCTAATACACCCAAAAACTAATCCGTGGTTCACCACAGCATTTCAAGCTCAACTAAGCAAAAAACGTCGATTTTTCTCCCGTATTGAGCTCACAAGAACGAAGACTTGTTTTGCTCACTTGGGGCGATAGGAAAAGAAATTTGACTAAAGGTACAGGTAGTAAAATATGCGTTTTTATCTTTGTTGGGTAACTAGCACAATGAAAGTACCAAAAAGAGGTGCAAGTTTGTAAAATGGAATGGCAAGAGGGAAGGTTCAATACCCCCAGTATCAGAACCACAGGGTGACATCACCGACAATATTCAGAAAGCTAATCATTTCAATGACTACTCTAAGTCAGCATTTTCCGCCCCTATTACTGATGTCCGTGCTTTGCCCGATCCCAGCTGTATTGAGCTATTGCCCGAAATCTGCGTACCCTATGAGGGTGTGTGTAAACTTTTGTGTAAGCTAAATTCAAACTCCGCCACCGTACCCAGACCTGATCCCGTCCTGTGCTCTTCAAACATGCGCTGCCGAGATTTCTGGATTCCTTGTTGTTTTGTTCAGATTGTCCCTTAGTTCTAGTGAATTTCCTCAGGACTGGAAAACTGCAAATGCCAAACCAGTTCATAAAATGGGTATCCGTGAACATTAACAAAATTACAGACCCATATTCCTTTACTAGTGTGTGTTGCAAACCATTAGAGCATGTGTTATACTCAACTATTTTTCACCACTGAGAGGAGAACGATTTCTTTAACCATGCATAACATAGATTTCGTGCGGGTCTTTTATCACCCAGTTGGTTGAATTCTAAACATTTTTGCTGCATTTCACGTTGTCCATTGCTGCCTTTCACAAGTCTATTGCATTTAATTATACTTGAAAAAAGCGTTGCACACTGTCCCATTCTAGTTTCCTTTTAGATTTTTTTATTGACCTTACTGAATCCGTGCCTGTCGGGTCTGTTGGGTTCTGTGCCTGTCGTATCTGTCAGGTCCCGCATAAAAAATGGGTATCAATGCTCTGAATCAAATATCGAAGCTGTAACTTCGGGGGCCCCACAAAAAATTCTTTTAGAAGAAATTTTATTTATCATCTACGTCAATGACATCACCTTGAACATAACATTCAAAATAAGATTAAACGCAGATGATTGCGTGGTTTATAGGGGCATTTAAAATGACGTTAATGCTTCCTCCCTAGAGTGTTAACTTGACCGAATCGTTGCGTGCAACAAATAAGTGGCACATGAACATTTATCCCCAAAAATATAGTCATAAATGCAGCAAAACAGGGGTTAACATAATCGAAAACTATCACCAAAGAACCCGTTTCAATTGAAAAAGTATATCACCAAACTATCTCGGTTTTTCTTTTCATCAGACCTTTCATGGAATAAACATGTCGAGTACATCACCTCAAAAGCTGGGTGTGTTCTTAACTTGATTAGAAAAAAATTTAACTGAACCCCTCAAGATGCCAAGCATATACTGTAAATTTCTGATGTACGTTCGATTCGAGAGAATGGTGTTGAGGTAAAGGACCCAAACATACATATGCTTACTTAAACTCGAGGCAATTCAAAGCCGTGCTGTACGATTTGTTAATAACTCATACACTTGTGACGTCAGCGTTACAGACCAAAACCCACCCTCTCATGTGACAATCAATAACAGTGGCGCACGTTTTCTGGGTGTTTAATATTCAAAGATACTGCGCGTTAAGAGGTGGCAATAGGTCGACATCAGTACCTCCATCCGCCCGCGTATAACACTAGATAAAGGGAAACAGTACAAAATTGCTTAATGATCATGCCGTACATACGCCCTCCTAGCGTCATTTTCCTTCCGTGTATTAAAACGTGCAACGCCCCAACCTACCCTCTCGCTGCCGCCCCACTCAACTGTTTTCCACTGCGCCTGGCAGCATTTCCGCTTGAGAAACAGAATGACCGTGAATCAATTTTTTTAGTGTCCCGCTGTCATCAGCTGTTTCCGCTGTAATCTGCATGCTAGCGTAGACGCGCTACACGCTGCATTTTCTTTCCTTTTTACCATTATGCCGTGCTTGTGATTCTTTCTGTTCATTTCATGTGTAACACAACCCTATGTAATAAAAATAGTTATGTTATGTAAAAATAGTAGGGATGTAATAAAAATAGTTGCAGATGACATATACGTTTACGTCTTAGGAGGTACGGCGTTATAACGCTACATCCGCATCGACTAATCGTTTTAGGACGACGCTGTGGCGGTTATATTGTATGCGTTCCAACTACTAACGCTTAGTGAAGAGAGCAAAACTAGAAGCAACAGTTTTTATTCGCCGTGGTGGAGGAAGGACAAAGACCATCTACGCTTGCGTAGCTGTAGATGCCGGCGGGAAAATGGTGCATGATTTTTAGGGGCAAGCCCCTCAGGGGAACGAGCTGTCGGCGTCTCCTGTCGTCTTCGTTGTTTCATATAGTCACGGTAAAAAACACCCGGCCACTTATTTTCAAACGCCTCGCACTAGAATAGTAGTAAATGCCAATTTACTTAGCATTTGGTTCAGTGTAGGGAGGGGTGGCGAAGGCCAAACGGCCCCCGCGATGTCCAGGACTCTGGCCATGAAGGTTTCTTGGGTTTCCAGGTCACAGCTCCCCAGAGGCTGCTCCCAGTGAGAGAAGGAGGGGAAACGTGAAGGGATCGCGCGGGCACTCACACAGTGGAGTGGAAGAGTGTGTCCAGTGCACCACATGAGGGGCACTAAGGGGAGGCGAATTTGTTTGGCCGGGGATTACACAAGAAGAGTTTGGTGTGGGGAAGTGTGTGTTTGTAAGAGCCGCCACATATGTGATGCCGGAGGAGTAACTGAAGGGTGCGGGTTAGGTAGGTTCTGCGGAGGAGGCTGCAATGTTGAGTTATGTACCCGTACGTGGAAAGGATCGAGAGGGACATTTCTGGGATGCCGTGTGTAGGCGTAAAGAAACGGGAGCCCGCGATATCAAAGCTCGGACGTGTTGGTGTGCCGTCTCATTGCAACCTACGCCGGTGTGCTCGCGGAGTCCACAGCATCATCAGGGTAGGTGGAGGGGCATTCTTTAGTAGAAATATAGCGCAGCTATTGAAATGACGCACTTTATGCATTTTCTTAGGCAGTTGGAGAGTCAGATAAAATTATGCGGGTTGCGTATTGAGTAAGGGCAAGGGCAATGACCGCGTCCGCCGCATTTACTAAGAGTTGTGGAAAGTGTAGCTCAGACATGAAGAAGTGTTCGAAAAGCGCCTACTACAGCGAGAGCGAAGGCAGGACGAGTGGGGTAGGCCACTGCGTCTACGTAGAGCGTGTACTCACAGAGAGAGTGGCGGGAGAGGTGTGCTTGGTCTCGGGCTAGATGGGGTCCTGGCGGTAAATTGGATGCATCTTTTGCAGGATCGACTTAATCTGGAGACGTGCGCGGAGAAGCCAGGGGATGTGAGCTGGAGGGTTTAGTGGCAACGAGAAGTTGGCTTGGATCTGCTCAAGGATCGGGCGGCCCGCAAGGGTCTGGTAAGGCGCGTGAGCTGGGCCAGGCGATGGGTTTCTATTAGTTCATCTATGTTATTATGTAGCCCAAACACCAGGAGTCATTGGGTTGGTGTGGGTGGGGGGGGGATCAGTAGTAGCACAGAGCGATAGGCTTTCCGAAGGAGGGCATCAAGGAAGAAGCGCTGAGAGGAGGTGAGATGTGCGTACGGAAGGTGATGGCAAAAACCGCTCACCAGGAAGCACTTCACAATCGCCGCCGTTCTAATTCCGTTAGTCCATGTCTCCGAGACGCGATACGTTTAATGAGAACGATAGTTTCTATGATGTGGGTGCGCAAGAGATATATAGTGTTTGTCCGGCTTCTGTTGCTTGGAGATGCATGCCTAAAAGGCGAAGCTGGGAGACCCGGAATAATGGTTGTCCGCCCAGGATAATCTGAATGGAGGTAGGGGAGAAGGAAGAGAGCTGGAGGAAGACTTCATTTAACAGTGAGATCGAGCTGGTTAGTTGGCGGAGTCCTCAGTCCAGGACTTCGTTGGTGCGGCCTGCCGTCTTCCCCCTTTCAGCGAGCCGAAGCTGCTTTCTTACTTAGGTCCGAGCTGGCAAGTTCACTCTCCCCTGCTCGTATGTAGGAGTAAGAATTGGTGCAAGGTCTGTGTTTGAAGGGCATGCCCAAACCGTATGGTAGAGCGTTGCTGGGCTGCCGCAGCGCGCTGCACAAGGGGTTGGTATTATGTGGGGTGAATGGCGTGTAACTATGTGGTGTGTGCAAATCTGTTTGTTTGGAGTTGCCGGAGAGTGAGTTCTTCCTCTTTTATTACCTTTCCATCCGATTGCGGGAAGATTCGTCGTATGAGCAAGTAGTGCTGTGTGATATCGCTGTATGTAACCAGTGAGTGTCTGGCCCTCTCGTCGTCTCTTGCGGTATCCGGCGAGCAAGGTCGCGGCGTGAGTGTGAGCCGTTGCATGACCGCGAAGAGATGAGTGGGCAGGCGTCCAAATAATATTGACTGCTCTGAGCAGGCTTTGGGTCAAGACTCGTGGGTTTTTTTTGGAAATCCTTCCGGCTGCGTACTTTCGACACGCCGCTTGCGAGTCTGTGATCATGATCTTAGCTTGGGTCTTGGCTATGGCTAGTGCGAGCACGCTTCTTCCGCTTTGAGGATGGTAGCTTGGCGAAGAGTGATACCTGCATTAAGAGCAGCGAGAGGTGCACCACCGCTGTTCTAGTGATGGCGCGTGCGTAGTCTATTGCTGCGTCTGTGAATACTGTTGTTTTGAGTCACAGTACAGCCTTTCAAGCGTTTGTGCCCTGGCTGTTCTTCTGCCTTCATGGTGCTGAGGGTTCATCATATTATCTGGGAGTGGGAAAATCTTCATCTTCGATCTAATTTTCAGTGGTATGTCTTCGGCAGTCTCCATTGCATTATTAAATCGTATCCCAGGCTCATAAGTGCTTTCCAGCCTGTCAGAGTACTGCTTATTCGCGCTTTCTAGGCGTTCAGGTGCGACTCTGTGCAACCCTGGTAGAGGAAGTAGTAGGATTGCTGATTTGGTTGCCGAGAAAGTCAAGCCTGCTTGTGCAGCAGACGGGAGACCGTGGCAGCGCCTGCTGAGATTGTGGCCTCTATGTAGGCGTCGCTGCCTTGCGTACCCAAAGCGTAATGTTACCCGCGTATATTGCGGAGTAGAGGGACGCCATAGTTTCTAAAGCATTCCCGAGACTGAGCATGTCGACATTGAATAGTAGGGGTGAAAGAGCGGCCACATGGGGGGTGCCTCTGTTAAGCATTTCGACGCGTTTTTATTTGGCGGTTGCCAATGAGGGAGTGGCCGTGCCATCGTAAATAAAATCAAGTATGCAGGTTTATTTGAAAGCTCCAAGTTGTACAGTATTCATTGAGCTAAGAATGGCGGAGTTCCCTACCTGATCAAATGCCTTACGGAGACCTAACGCGAGAATTGCCGCATAGTCTGTGGCGGGAGGGTGTTGTAGAATATCATGGTGGATTTGCAGAACGACGTGCTGTGTCAGTCCGAGGTGGAAGCCCCTGACTATCTTGTAGCCAATCTAGACATCTAGCCAATCTAGACATCGTCTAGCCAATGTGTTTTTGTATTCAGAATTCACTGGAACCCAAAATTGCTCAAGTTCACACATCTAAAGCTAGTTATCACAAGCAAAAGCAAGGTCTATGTACACAGTTTTGTGAAAGACTGCGGTGGCTTAAGATTTCACACCCTCCACCAAGCTACATCTACGGGATAATTTCATACATTTCCTAGGCGCCGGCCGAAAGCACGGCATGCCTCAGCCATATCACCGCAGATGCTGAGACTTAGGTACCAAGAGACTGCCAAGCAGTCATTAAACCCTCGTTTAATAACTTCGTATAGCAGCAGCGATGCTACGAGCGAGGATAGCGATAATATAGAAGCAGCCTGCGCCCCGGTGGCTGTAGTTCAATTTTCAATGGGAATAATGACCTTTAAAGCTGTAAAGTCGCATTGTATAGTTGTAACGTTTGCCAGGGTTTGCAACATATGTAAGAAATTTTTGTAGCTGGTAACCCACTACAGCTACACAACCTTTTTGTACTAAACATTTGTAACTCACTAAAGATATTTTGTACGTCGGAAAAGCCTATAAAAATCTTTTTATGTCGAAGTATGCGCGTAGGTGCGTTTTTTTATTGTCTGCTAGAAAAAAACACTTGAATGATAAATGACATCTTCCCTTTCAACCCCTTACTTGATACAAAAATAATCAATTAAAAGTAAATCCATTTAGCTTGAATATTTCATCATTTATCCTTTTAGCCAGGCTGCTTTTGCCCTGAACACTACTTACTGAGAGCAATCAAAAAACTTCTCTCAGGGCCGCAAATATTTTTCGCAACTAAAAACCGTTCAATCTGAAACTTCAATCTTTGCCGTTGTTAAGGAGCGCCCTCCATCTGACACTTACCCCAGACGTTGTTCAGTTCGGGCCCCTAATACGGAACCACGTGACGTTTGCGCGAGAGGTTCCAACACGATTTGCAATCAACATGCTCTCTGCTCACCCGCATAGCTAATCCGAACACGTCACATTTGCTCGGGGAGGTTCAAACACGATTTGCAACAATACGCCAGCACCGGAAATGCAGCGCGCCGCCATGCGCTCCCTGATCACTCGGTCTCTTCCTGAGACGCAGAAGGTATGCTCCGGACGAGAGGACTGCAGTTCGCGTTGCGCACAAATTTCGCATAGGGAGTTTGATAAACTTAACATGCGATTGTTATTTCTAAAACAAAATCATTTAAACGCTGTTACCCAGCCTCATTTCCATGGGCTTTAACATTTTAAGCTCCATAGTACTTGGACAAAACGCTCACAACTGACCAAAAATTGTTGCAGTATGGAACCAAGTCAACTAAAAACCTGAAATTACCACCGCATTATCAATCCATATACTTCCTCTATTTGCTCAATCTCTAGGGGCTAATTTTCAGCAGTACACACACGCAACAATTCAAAGCTTCCGTACGACCAGCCAAGAACCACAGGCTTATTACTCACCGGGCACATCCTTCAATCCACAACGAGAAACGTTGGTTGGAGTGTATCCTGAAAACAAAAAAAAAACAAATTCAATTAGAACTTACATAATCAACTGATTCAGTGGTACATTGTAAAAATTATTCAGCAAGAATGTTTTCTGTATTTAGCAACACCGAAAATACACCACTTGCAAATCTATCGCTTGCGTCCTCCGAGATATTCCTCCCTGTTCTTCTCTCCCTCATGCACACCCTTATTTTTATAGCGTGAATTCTTGCTTTATTGGCATTTCCATTTTCCCAGACGCCTCAGGAATTGTTTTTTTGGAAGGCAATTTTATGGCCACAGCAATTTCTAAATTACTATATCCATTATAAGAGTTTGTTTTGCTCAAACCGGTGCAGTGTGGTGTGGATAAATTATCTATGAATGGTGTTATGATCCGTCAAACTGATTTTATCTTCACCTTCGTTGCAAAAACCACCTTTGAGGCATGCTGGCATCCCAACGTTAAGCTTCCGTCCAAGCCCTGCCTAAATTCTAAGTGGTTCTTAATTTGAGAATCTTGTATTTTGAAGCCCTGGAAGTTTCTCGGTGTCGATTTTTGGAGTGAAGCAACTTCTCATTTTTCACATGCTAGGTTCATGTCACGAGGTCTGCAGCTTTGCAATAAACACTTCTGCCATAACCTAATGTAGAAACAATCAGGAAGTACTGGACTAAGGATCGAAACACTGTCAGACTGGTCGAAAAGGGCTCTCAAGAATTCCCCCTCCGCAGGCGGAGGCAGTTGTCTGACAGCGGTTCTGTCCCTGCTCCAAAACATAAACGGCTTCAATCGAAGTACATAAACGATTTCGGTACCACGATGACGACAGTCTCGGTGTGGAGTTTCTGGGGTGGCGGGATAATTTACTGAAGAAGTCGTTTCGAAGAATATGTGCGGCCCAACGAAACGGTGGAGAAACTTTTTGCCGAAACCGGGAACATATAAAGGGGTCCGCAAAGCACCTGATTTCCTGGGCGAAATTGAACAGACCAACATGTCTTGTTGTAACGGGTCTTGGGACTTACTTTTGAAGATCAGTGTGACATAGCGCGAGTTGCTGGCAATGTGCGAGGGGCGACATATACTATTTATAAAGCTGGTACGTAAGACATAGATTTGGGGCCATAGTATAAAGTTGAGTCTAAGGCAACAGATGGGGACTGGCAAAAAACAAGGAAGAATGGAGAGTGACCAGTTTTAACAAATTGAAGGATGACGAACCAGTGGGATGGACCTGGGCTGATTTATAAGGAAAGCATGTCGTACAATGTACGATGAAAACGTTCAATTAGACAAGTGGTCGGCCACCTTTTATAGTGGAGGGCCGAGTAGCATGAAGCCGACACTGGGGGTGGCGGAAGGAGGTAAGCCGGATGGCAGTTCGGGTGTAGGGACAGGGCTTTGCAGGCAACGAGAAAAAAGTAAGCGAATTGAGAATCGTATTGGACAATAATTCACAATAATCTGGTGAAGTGTGAAGATTGGTGACAATGCAAATGGAAGCGATCAATTCTCTGTTCTTGTCTCCCGTCTAACCTTATGTGAGGTAAAAACTGGCGTGTCTGCCTTCATAAGGGAAGTGACAGGGGCAGAGGGTGGGGGTTGCTTTTGACCACGTGCTGGGGTAGCATGGTGGTACCATGCGGGTCGCATGCCGCCCGGGAACCGCAGGTTGCCGAACCCTGAGTTAGACCATTTGCCTGGCCATGACAACTGGATGTTTTTGTGCACGGTGTCTGAGGCACTCAGAAGCTCTTCAGTTAGAGTTGACAAAAATGTCCGATCACAGTCGCTCAAGAGGACTCGCTGTGCTCCTTGGCGTAAAATGATGTTGTGCAAGACAAAGTCGGCAACTGCAGCAGACGTTCCAGCACGAATGGGTGCTGTTTCACCATATCTAGACAAATGGTCTTATGGCCGTAACAATACAACGGCGTCCAGATTGCCTTGAAGGAAATGGACCGTAGAGTATGCCGATGATTTGGAGGCGTGCCGACGCAGCAGGAATGGGCTGCAGGAATTCGGTAGGGGGTGTAGTCAAGCGCTTGTGGTGATGGCATGAGGTGAAGGACCGAACGTATTTCAACAGAGTAGTTGGCAGGCCAGACTGAAAGTGATGGCTATGTATGGGCTAGTATGTTTTGAAAAGCAAACGTGCCTAGCGGTTGCCATATCGCGCTGCGTCTACTCCGCCAGAATCCAATTCCGCAGGGGGCGAGCCATTACAAAATCCAATTTGGTGTTGGTAATTTATGCAGTGAAGCACACCTTGAAGCAACTTGAACTTGTTAAAGTGACAGTGAAGTGATCTGCAAACTTTGCGTGAAAACTAGGGCAAATAGTAGTCTTAAGTCTCTAGGCCGTGTTTAGACCACTCTCGCTGCGTTTACGCGACTTTATTTCAGTGGAAAAATTACATCGAAAGCGCTGTTCTCATCTCTATGCATCCTCCATGTCGATATGTGACTTATTTTATGACCCCAAGCGAGGTGGCTTGGCTTGACTGCGCTACTGCATGGCTTGCCGGCACTCAGACACAATCAGTCGGCCCAGCGTTTAGTCGACCGGCTGCCGGCGGGTCGTCGAAACTTGTTTGCTCAGTTGAAACTAGCCACGACTACGTTTGTGACTGGAAGAATGTGCATTCAGTTTTTGTTTATTTTTGGAGACCTTAGGATTATCAGTTGTTCAAGGTCCAGTGGTTATACAGTCGCACATTCGACGCTTCACTGCCTGTACGACAGCAGAAAAAGGTAAGGCCAAAGAGTCAGCGAAGTTAAAACAGGTACTAAGGATTTAAAATCAAGCGAAAATT
>JABSTR010000691.1:0-52302 GCA_013339765.2 Haemaphysalis longicornis | reverse complement strand
TATTCATCGTCGCTCGATGAGCTTATCGTTTTCTACCGGGACTTCTTTGTGTTCTGAAAGTCAAAACATTCAACATTACATGCAGTTTCCTGTTGCAGGCACATGCAACGATTTACTCACTTCAACGTGGCGGGTCAAGTTCTTCGACAATTCGTTCTGAGCCCTGTCATGAGCGCGCTTCAGGTGCTTCTTGATGATACGGCTTTATCCAGCAGTTTTTCCATCACGTATCGTCTTCTATGATGCCTGGTTCAAAAACAGCCGCAACAATAATTTCGTATGTAACTCAATGTGCACATTTATCAACACTAAGAACTCGCCATAAAGTGTTCGCCACACTACCGGTTTTTCTTTTTTCACTGCCGTTCGCCATCATCCGAGCTCACCTCATCGTGATTTGTAGTTTTGGGGAAGGCAACCCTCTTTGAGGCTCATTTTTTTCGAGTTCTTCCTGGGTTTCTAGAGAAAAAAAGCAAAAGGTACCCTGATTAAAAATAGGTTAATCCAGCATGGCCTATTTATTTTGGTAACTACGAAATTGCAGCCTGTAAAGTTAAAGAAAAACTGCAGAACTTGCCCTAATTACCCCAAGTTGGTCAACCATGGAACGCTAAGCACTGGTAGAGTTCTGCCCAGACGGTACGCTCGCAATGGTTAAAGTTCGATTCAAGCGGAAGGCAAAATCAAAACCAGCCGATTAGACGCCATTTCTTGTCCTGTAATTTGGTGTAGTGGTTACGCCGCTGCTTACGGACGCTGTACACGCGGGTACTATTCTCCCCAGCCTCTTTTTTTTGTGGCCGAGGCTAGCGTTTTGTAGCTAGCTACACTTCACGCCCACTTCACAATATTTCAGCGAGAGCAGTCGGTCTTGATATTCACTCAACCGGACGAACCACTACCGCTCACTGAAGCCAAGGCCGACGTAGCCACCGCTAGGCACCCGATCTCCAGTAATTACTGACAGTGAATATTTAATTACCACTGATTGGATAGCCTTTGAGCGAAATGGGTTTGGCCCATTGGGTAAAAATTAAGACCAACTGCTCTCGCTGAAATACTGTGAAGCGCGGGCGTGGGGTAGGGGTTGGAGTTCCGTATGGTTGAGAGTTAGTCCGATCATCTGTAGGAATTAACAGTGATTCTGGCTAGTCAGTGAACGGAAGCGGTTTGGCTCGTCGGATAAAAATCCCGAAACACTGCTCTCAACTCGAGTTGTTTCCTCTGGATGAAACTTTGGTGACACTTGACATTCTGTCTACAGAAAATTTTAGCACTTGTTGGGTCTCTGTCTAGACACAGCCTTTTGGCAAATATATGTTAGTCCATGTGCGACCGAGTTTAAATTCCGGAAGCCCACGGCACGGATAATCTTTCCGGTTGTACTCACTAGCAATCAAAATTTTCATGTGCTTCACAGGCACTTTAAAACTGAGTTAAAAAGCTTTTTTACTGCACGAGGGGATACGCTGCAGTTAGCCGGGCCGCTTTATCGCTTAAGGCTGCAGATTACTAAAAAAAGGGCTAACACCTTTGCATATTTATAATATCTAACCTTACAAATACAACTGAGTTATAAGGATAATTAAGTTACCGGCGAGCAGGAACACATGGGCATCGTAGGAACCCGTGTTTTCCCCATTCCCTTTGGTGTCCTCGTAGTATACGCTGTACGAGGTCGTGCGGTCGTAGCCCTCAACATCGATTGCCGGCACAGCATGTGGTGTACGTTTGTTATTGGGATCGTGGAGAAAGCTCACGAGCGCAAACATCTACTCACACCCACAAGCACGTGCACAGCACAAGCCACAGGGCCAGAATACCGCGTGCTGATGTGCAAATAACCAGCTCAGCTCCTCAATAGAGCGACGGTCAAATAAAGCTCTATTTTCAAAATACCGACGCAAAAATGGGAGAATCAGTGTAAATAAAAAATATTTTAATAAAAATTATATGAAAAACAACCCTGGAGAATGAAAAAGCGTCTTGTTGTAATTTCTACTCAGTTTATCACTTCAGGTTCTATTGCCTTGGCTCCTGTCGGCTATTGGCCGTAGTTAATTCTACGTGTTTGTGTTGATATCGGTCCATATTCGCGTCTCTTTCGTTACAATGTGCATTTAAAATAATGACAATGCGTCCTCGGAAGCGCTACCTCGACCCTAGATTCCGTACACCACGAGAAGAAAGCTGCTGCAAGAGATCTCACATAGCAAAAATGCAGTGCCTACCAAATGCCCAGTGCTTCTGCGAGCGCAGTTGACGCAGATACACCACTGTTGCTGCTACGGCCTGATGACTTCCACATTGATGATAATGGACTTTCTGAGCCTGCACATCTTCAGGAAGACTTCTTCGAATGCTGGTTAGCAATCAGAGGATGATGCTGAGTTAGGTCCTAGTGACCTGTTTCCGTTGACTGTAAGCTTCGTGATACAACAGAGCCTGTCCTGGAGCGCGACGGAAGACCTTCAAAAACTGATCTTCTATGTTCTACAATGGTTTTATGTGCCGGCAACCAAATACTTATTCAAGAAAAAGACTGGTGTTGCTTGGGGAACGACAATGTTTCAATTCTGCTGTGATGACTGCATGCAAGTAGTAGCGGAAACATCGGGCTCGCTTGCCGACCGATATGCCGTCCACGCCAAATGTCCTGGCTGCGGCATAATGTGTGACGGTGGCCAACGACGTGTCTACAGCCCTCAGCGATCGCCTGAGAGACACAAATAGTAGACCTGGCACCAGCCCGGTATTGTCGGACATTACCGATGGGTCAGTGTACACGGCAGTGTGTCAGAAGTTGAACTCTCACGACTTAACTCTGACCATCAACGCTGATGATAGCCCACTCTTCAAATCATCGAAGTACTCAATTTGGTCAGTTCAAATCATGATAAATGAGCTGCCTGGACATCTCCGCCACAAAAATGTCATGGTTTCCATGTTATGGTATGGCCAAACCCATCCGCATATAACTGTTGCTCAGCAGCTTTGTGGAACAGATGGAGGACCTATCAGCCGAAGGCATCACCTGGAATGCTGGCACAAACTGTCCAGTCAAAGGTACGCAAGCTTCTACATGGTGCACTTTAATTTGAAACAAAAATATTTATTAATCGTGCTTAAGCGTTTTCTCAGTCGCATTCTCATCCAACATACATTGGATGCAGTGTTAAGATGTCACTGCTGTACATAATTAGTGCACAGCTGAGAAGTACAGGGTTAATGCTAACGAAAGTACTTGCGCAAGTACTGTCATTAGCATTACCCGTATAATAAAATACCTTACAAAAGGTAAGTATCCCTTTCACGTTGAGCATATATTAAATGTAAACTACAAGATTTCCAAAAGAGGTCGTCTTTCAGTACTATTTTCCATTGAAGACTTCTAGTGTACCAGCATTTCTTGCATGATCATGTCAATCTACAGTGGAGTGAGGTTACGCAACTATTTCTTACATTTTCTAAATGCTTTGTTTCTACTGCAGATTTACTGCCTCAGCTGCTGTGCAGATTCCCCGGCCAAAGCCATCATGCAGAACATGTACCAATTCAATGGGCACTATGGCTGTGGGTGGTACCTCCATCCTGGAGAGGTGATTGATGGTATGAGCCTTTTCAAGAAGATTTAAAAAGCTGTAAATAGTATTTTTGCCACGTATATATATCGCTGCTACATTTGAGCACAAAAGCTAACAAAGTAAGTTTTAAGAGGGTTTTGAGGTTCTTAAAAGCGAACTTCAGTATGAAGGGAAGCAAGCATCACAGCAGTTTAAACCCCATAAACTTGTGCATGCACACATAAAATTTAACACCACCAGTTCCAGAAGCCATACCTTTAAGGCTCCTGACAACAATAGTGCGTTTGTTTGGTGAGCCACTGCACCTATGCTTCTGCACAGTTATTAGAACCATGACATGCTTAGTATGTGACAAATGTGTTAAGATTTTTGGTATTCTACTTCATATTAGTCATTAACTTGTCCCTGGTGTTAAGTGCTGTGAGTGAACAGTGAGGTTCTGTACAACAGTTTGATGACTTTGCTGCCAATGTTGGAGTTTAATTTTTGCACTTCTTCATAGGGACTGTGACGTACACTGTTTGCGACCCTGTACCTTAAAAAGACACAGATGTAGCACTGGCGCAGATGATTGAAGCAGCTACTGGCAAGCCTGTCCTGGGAGTAAAGGGACCAGCATCATTGATGAACCTTGATCATTTCGATGTGGTATGGCTATTTACCCTAGACTACATGCACTCTGTATTGTTGGCACGACACGTCAGCTCTTGGATCTATGGCTAACCAGTGTGGGAAAGCCATTTTATATTGGCTGTAAAGATTTGCTCAAACAACTCGACAAAAGGCTATGTAGCATCAAGCCGCCGTCATGTTTGCATTGGCTGCAGCAATCACTTTCTGTGCGAAAGTATTGGAAAGCCAATGTGGCATCAGTGGCTTCTATGCTTGTCGTTGCCGTGTTTACACGGAATCTTAAAGCCACTATATCTGGAGAACTTTGCTTTGCTGGCAAGAGGAATAACTCTTTTGCTCCAAAACAGTGACAGAGGAGGATGTTTCTGAGAGCAACTATTACATGCTCCAATTTGCCCTTGACATCGTGACTCCCTATAAGAAAGTGGCAATGACCTCTAATGTTCACCACCTCCTTCACCTGCCCAAGAGTGTGCTCCATCCCGGTCCCCTCTGGGCCCACCTGTTTTGCTTTTGAGTCAAACATTGGTCAGGTGAAAGACCTGGTGACATCGGCAAAAGGCGTTCCAATGCAGATTATGGAGCGCCTCACTCTGTGCAGCTCCTTTGCTGACCTTAAAGCAGAGGCTTGCCTCCCAACACAAGCATTTCTAGGTGGAGGCAGTGTCCCGAACCAAAAGGCTGCCCAGGCAGCACAGCAAGTCCGATTCTTGACCGGCCAACCTACGGCTGTTCTCCGGAATGCTCGGCCATCGGCAACAAACTGGCCAGCGTTGAACATAAGATAAACGGTTTGAATACGGCCACCATCCTCTGCGCACGTTTTCGGCAGCCAATGTTCTTAAGTTGGTCAGCTTTCGCTCGTTAACCGTCAACACGGTTTCCCCTCGGCGAAAGTTACTCAGAAGTTATCTGGCGGATCAACCACCGGCGATGAACGGCACTTGCTCCAGCAACGTTCAATCAAAAGACAGGCGGCAGGTTTCCCGCCGCCGAGTACTCGCTTGTTGCTTGAAAGCGGGTTTACAAAAGATGATCAGCTTGTGCACGGCCACCAGGCGACCGCTTTGTTTCCGCTTGCAGGGGAACACATGATGAATGGCTGTTGTCCAGTTCTAGAGTACTCGTGTTTCGTAGGCAGCCGTTGTTCAAAAGTTGTTTTGGAAACGTACGTTATCCGGTCCGCTTATGAATCTGCACGCTCCTGCTCTTCGAAAGGTGAACGGCTGACGTCTGTCGCAGGTCTAGCACCGCCCGTGCCCAATCACCGGAATTCCGAAGGTCATGCGTGGACACGCGCCCAGCCACCGAACAGTGTGCTGTATATACATGTGCACTCATGGACAAATGAACGAGGACACAAAAATATTAACCGAATACGCTAAATCAAAGATAATGGATAGTGAAGACAAAATAATGGCTTGCTAGTGGTATATTTGGAAAGGCACATTTTCAGTCTTGTGTTGTGACATGTGTTCGCGCTTTGTGGATATCCTGCTTGCCACTTTGGAAACACGTGAGGCTAAGGATAAGCTGAAATGCTGCTGCAAACGATCGACGAACGGCGGCGTTTTCCAGTGCCCGGACAAAGAAAGTTCGGTAAGTTCATTTTTGCTGGCCATTTTCTTGCGCGACTAAGGTTCGGTGCAGAAACGTGTTACGGCTCGATTTCCCGCTTCCGCTTCAGTCTCACGGTGTGGTTCGCGGAAGCTAAATTCAATTTACTGATGCTGACGACGCTCGATATGTCTAGCGTTGCTGATGGACAGGTGGTAGGCGCAGCGGAGGGGGCTAGGAAGTCTGAAATAATTGCCGGTGCTCTTGATGACATCGTGAGGAATGGAGGTGTTTTGTACCGTATGCAGGTTTTTATCGCACGAGCTCTGTTTATACAGGGTGATCAAAGTTAAGTGGACATGTTTTTTTTAAATAGGCGCTTAGATTTACGCGAAGACCACCTCTACAGTGAGGTTATGCTCCCAGGGGGACACATAATTAGGAGGTAATTATTGATGTAGGTGGTTTAATTAACTAAAATTGATTAATTACCTTTTAGTGGCTGCAGTAACCAGGCATGTTTGTATTGGAAAGTTATACGCAATCGTGTTTCTACGCAGTTTCAATTGGCAGAATTCTTCTAGCGCATCCGTAGTCCGAGATATGAAACGGCGAAGTTTAATTGCCGTTCGCATGATTACGCATGCTAGAAGTCAAGACCGGCGCATAGCTCCTCCCTTTTGTTCTGTGTTTCGATAGCGGTTCCGAGTACTGCAGATTGCAATACCGCCAGCCAAGAATGAATGGGTGCCAGTTATCACTTTTTCCTGGGCCTCCACCCCTTTGTCGAACTAAACACCGTACACAGCAGGCACGTCACAGAAGGGAGGAGCTTTGCGCCGGTGCAGACTGTCTTGCATGCGTAATCATGCGAACGGCAATTAAACTTCGCCGTTTGATATCTCGGACTACGGATGCACCAGAAGAATTCTGCCAATTGAAACTGCCTAGAAACATGATTGCGTCTAACTTCCCAATATGTCTGGTTACTGTAGCCACTAAAAAGTTAATTAGTCAATTTTAGTTAATTAAGCCTCCGAAATCAATAATTACCTCCTATTTATGTGTCCCCCTGGGCGCATAACCTCACTGTAGAGGTCGCCTTCGCGTAAATCTAAGCGCCTATTTTAAAAAAAAACCTGTCGGCTGGGCGGTTTCACCGCACTATCGTGTGACTTCGATAGCTGGGCCACTTTGAACAAGGCAAAATACAATATGCGACTGCTCAACTTTTCGGAGCTAAAACTTCCCTTGAGAAAAAAAAGGAAACACGGGAATAGTTTGAAAATCTGAGCTTTGCAATAAAAGCGTTTTCCCATTTTCATTTTTATCTGATTTCTGGCTGAAAACCTTTCCTAATGCTTTCTCGGGTTCTGTTTCTTTGGAAACTATTTCTTTTCTTTAACCAATTTGTAGTTCAGGAGCACCTCGGCTGAACGCGCGAAAGTTGTGCGCTCTCACCTTGAGTGGGGTGCGGCTCACGGTGTTCTCTTTGGGGGCCTTCGCTATATCACAGGCCGTGGAGTTTTTTTTTCTTTTCTCCGCAACGTGGAGGGGTCTATTTCCCGTCTGGTGCCACAAAAAAGCAGGCATCGCTGCCTAGTCGCAAGCGCGTGCTCAGTCTGGTAGGGCGTTTTCACAGTAATGAACGTTTGTTGTCGAGTGATCTCGTTGAACGGGGACTATTTAGTCGGTCACTGAAACTCCTTGCGCACTCAAAACACAACAGAACCCCCAAAACTCTACGTACAGGTTCACTCTTAGAAGAGGTTGGTACACAGCGCCGACGAACAGGAAATGCAAGAAATAAGCCGCGAAGTTGACCAGCGACAGCAAATAGGACAGCCATGGCCGTATTGACGTTGTTTAGGCCATGCCAGGGGTGCATAATGAGCAAAATTGAAGAGAGTGCGGTTGGTTTTTCCGCGTCTTTCACAGTGATTTGCGCGCCCACCGCTTCACGTGCACGTGTAATATTTGGCTCAGGTATTCCTGGCAGTGTAATCTAAACGTCGTGCAGGTTTACTTCCACTGCTCCAAGAGTGTTGTAGGGTCCCTTTAAAGCAAGATACATTGCACATTAGCAGTGTAAATATCTGTAGGTGCCTCGAACTGCCTTTCTTAGTTTGGTGACAGTGTGAGCTGTGCAGAGTTGTAACTTGTCCTTTTTTTCTTTTTGTTTTGTGCTGCAGGTGCTCCTGAGCATGGCAGCTGTGGTTTCCATTGGAACTCTGTCCATGACCACAGTAGCGGTTGCATCAAATGGAAGCAGCATCACTGTAGGAGCAGCAATTGAGAAAATAAATCTGCACCACATTTTGTGATCAACAGTCTTTGTCAGTTGCTGAATTTAATTGTTTACTTAAAAGCACGAATGATTGCTGTTACGAGGTTATAAATTCTGCACTTGGCTGTAGAAACAGCTCGACTATACCCATTCTAGGGCTGGATGAAAGCTGCAGCACCACAATTAATATGCCTCCTGCAGTGGAACGGCCGGACGAGTATGTTGCATGGCTAAAGTTCAACCATGGCTGAGCGGCTCTGGTTCAACAGCTGGCCCCCAAGCAAGGATGAATAGCCGTCGTCTGTAAAAGTTGAACGGCCGTGGGTTGTTAAAGGTTGAACGGCCGCCGGCCAATAAAAAACGGCAAGACGACGGCAAAGTCTGGCGGCCGAAGGGCGGTTGTAGGCCCCTTGGCGATGCTTTGGTCAAAGGTGAGCAGCTGTTCAGCTTACACCAGGGAACTTTCAGCACACGGCCAAGGCCCACTTTTGAGTACGGGCTTTACACTCTGATGGAGCAACGGCCGAGCAGAAATTACCCGGCCAGAGATGGACAGCTCATGCTTAGCCGCACATGCTTGTACTGCTTGGGTGTTGCGTCTCTTGGCAAGCCGCGGACCGTGTCACCACCCATTTTGCATATCGCTCAAAGCCAGATTGGTGACATCATCAGTGGGCCAGTTTTGGAGTGACAGGCATTCAGTGCACCACATTTTGTTTCCCAGCGAGCAGTATGGAAGACCAAAGAAGACCGACAGCACAGCTGCAATGTTGCCCTCTGATGTGTGCTTTAGAGCAGATCACATACTCTCATTTAAAGATCTAGTTGGAAATGAAACGGTCTTTGCTGTTTCCCTTAAATTTTCGGCTGCACACAGACACAGGATTGCCTACATTATGAAAGTGCGGCAGGGGCCTTCCAATCACAGAGTTCTCATTGACCTAGCTCACGGCATCATGCCCTGTATATACATGAAGGTTGAAAGAAAGGTCTACTTTGTGCTTCTAGCTGGGAAAGCCATCTGTAAGAGTCAATAATATATGCTATTTTTTTCTAGCCTTAAATTTCATTCATACATTTCAATGCTGCCTACGTATGTGCTACAAGGTATGACCAACGCATAATGCACATCAGCCAGGAATGCTTTATACATAGCGTATATCACTGTTGTTTATTGGCAATATTTCTTTCCATTATGCTTCAGTTTCTGCGGTGAGAAAAGTTGTTTGCAATGTCCCGGCCATGCAGTTTATGTGCACAGTGTATGTCATTGTGTTTGCAGAAATATTTTGTTCACTATATTCTGTTGTATCTGCACTGTAGGAAGTTGTTTACAATATACCAGCTATGCAGGCTGTGTACATAGTGTATGTAATTGTGCTATTTATAGAAATCACTTGTTCCCTGCGTTCTGTTGTGTCTGCACAGGAAGAAGTTGTTTGCAATATACCAGCTATGCAGGCTGTGCACATAGTGTATGTAATTGTGCTGTTTGTAGAAATCACTTGTTCCCTGCGTTCTGCTGTACGTGCAGCGTGAAAGGTTTTTGCACAGGCCACCTTGCTGGCTGTGTACAGAGTGCATGTCATTGTAAAAATCACTTCCTGCGATTCTTCAAGGAGTAGGGAGTACACCAGTGGTGCAGGTTGTGCACATGGTGTCATGTAGCTGTGTGCCAGTATCGCTTTCTTTCTACTATCCCTCGGCATTCACGGTGTGGAGAGTGGGCAATTAAACCACCCATTCAAGCTATGCAGACATTATGTGGTTGTGTTGTGCTTTCTTTTGTACTTCTAATGTGTGCCAAATGTAACATTACGAGGTCGTAGTTTCTTTGGATGGTGCATAATAAAATAAGAAATACGACTTGGGCTGTGCTTCAAGTTTCCGTGCTGTACGATTCGACAATAAGCACACAGTTTGAGAAACAGACCAGAGAAACAGAGAAAACCCAATCGGCTGGCCACTGGCTTCTAACCCTACACTTGCCTTTGGCTACAGGTCTAAGTAGTTTTTTACCTATGCTTTAAACGCAAATAACGTGAAATGAAGTAAAACCACCTCGGATGGAACAAGCTAGTTTCGCTCCAGCTGGGCTGAAACCAGCTCGTGACAGCTGCCAGCTGGACAGCAGCTAAGGTGGTCCTATCTGAGACCAGCATAGGTGAGCTGGTCCCAGCAGCCAGCTGAAAAGCAACTAAGGCGGTGCCAGCTGGTACCAGCTCCTGCATAGTTGGTCCCAGCTGACAGCTGGAAAGAAAGTAAGCTGGTCCCAGCTGGGACCAGCTGCTATGTAGCTGGTAGCAGCTGGGACCAGCTGCTAAGTAGCTAGTCCCAGCTGCCAGCTGGAAGGCAACTCAGCTGGTCCCAGCTGAGATGAGCTAATATCAGCTGGTCCCAGCTGGGACCAGCTGAAACCAGCTAGCATATTTTCTTTTGGGACATAATTGTCTTCGTGCGAATATGCACTCGCCGAACGCTGCATATGTACGAGCTAGATTAAAAAGCAATAACTGTACAACTTCGGTCTTTCTACCCGCCGTGGTAGTTCAGTGGCTAGGGCGTTGCGCTGCTGAGCACGAGGTCGCGGGTTCGATTCCCGGCCGCAGCGATCACTTTTCTGATGGAGGCGAAAAGCAAAAACGCCCATGTGTAAGAGATTACGGCGCAAGTTAAAGATCCCCAGCTGGTCAAAACTAATCCGGAGCCCTCCACTACGGCGCGCCTCATCGCTCGCGTTGCGTCGACGCGTTAAACCCTACATTCAATCAAATCAACTTTCAACTGCTAGCCTACCGGCACTGGTTATTGTGCATTTATCTGCACTGAGACTCTGGAAGAGAAAAATGAGAAGGAAAGAAAGCCAGAGTGACGAACAGCGCCCGCCAGCCATCCACACACGACAAAGATAACGGTTGGACGTAGCAATTAGTTGGTGCAAAGTACAGACATACTTTGCACAGGTTAAAAACAATTCAGTGCCGTCTGTGAACTAATGCCGTTTCTCATCAGAATAGCAGCCGAATTGCTCCTCCCCCGTCTGCATGGTTACTAGCACAGGGTGTGTAACACCCCAGGTCAGTATTTTTAAAGCACTCAAACAAAAGGCTCGGAAACAAACCCATATATCTGCGTTTAGCACAAAAAAGGCAGACAACTTAGACAGAGACGTAACGGGCCGGTTTTGTCTTTATGTAGGAATGTCTACGTTTTTTTTGTTTTTTTTGCTTAACGAAGCTTCAGATCCCCACCGACATCAAGTAGCCCAACCTTACACTTTGCCCATAAAGAACACCCGAATTTACGTCGGGTGTTTTTGTGAGGAATATGATGGTGGCTCTTTTGCAAGAACTGAACCTTGAGAGGTCATACTCTTCTGTTGCCCAGGTCCAATGTTTGGAACTCACCTCGTCCTTCACTATCAAAACCCATATGCCTAATTTGCCTTTTCAGACAATAATTACGGAACGAGACTCATGGCAAAAGATCGTTTCCAGATATTTAAAAAGCAACCTAAAGGAGCTGCAGATACAGGATCCTTTCAAAGTAGAAACTTCGGGGGCAGTAGTACAATTCTTACGAGAAGGGGTTTAGCAAGGGGTTCAGCATTGATGTCGAGTACATGTTTTTTTCTATCCCAACCAATGGGCTGCTACAATGCGTTCAAAAGTGTATTACTCAGGAAGTGACGACCTTCCTTTTAGGAGTCGTAGTTTCATTTCTGTTAAAGCGTTTTTGGAGTTGTTTACCTTTTACCTGAGTTCTACTTTTGTAGGTTGGCAAGGACAGACCCTCATTCAGCGATCAGGTGTGTGTATAGGCTCGTGCGTGGCGCCTGTTTTATGCGAAATATTTTTAGCAAAAATTGATCGTTGTGTGAAAGGATGTCTAAATGGAGCCGTGAAGCGCATCTTTCGATACGTAGATGACTATTTGGTGCAGGTTGAAGAACGCGTTGTGCTGACTAAAGCTGTCAATAAGGTGTTAGCAGTGTTTAAGAGCGAAGGAATGGGTCTGTCTTTCACCTCTCAGGTGCCAAAACATACCTCGCTGCAACTTATTGACCTCAGTTTACATTTTAAAAGTAGTCACGTTGGCTTTTGTTATTAGCCACGTTCAGCAAAACCAATCCTAATTTCAGGTCAGCCCACTCTAAAGTACTAAAAAAGGGCATTGCTTTCTCCTGTTTAAGATCTGCACTAGAAAAATCCTGCAAACATTTATTAGGCGCTAGCTTTGCGAAGCAAGTAGCCCGACTACAAGACGCGGGTTTTCCTTCTAGTGTACTCGTGGCTGTCACCGATAAGTTAATAAAAGTTGGAAAAGGTCGTGCTACACGTAACTCGAGTAGTGATCCTCCACAGAAGAAAAAAAATTTATTCCTTACAGGCACAGGATTGCCCACGGGCTTAAAAATGTAGGTTCCCACTTTGGTGTTAACGTGGTGTTCAAAGCTCCAAATAAATTATCAGAAATTTGTCCACTGGTTGCCAAAAGAACAGATATCAATATAAAGTCTGTTGTTAACAATTGCGCTGTCAACCACAAGTACAATTACGTTTCGTGTGCTGTAGGCGTCGTCTATCATATCCCATTGTCTTGTGGTTTTTGCTACATAGGTTAAACCCGTCGTTGCGTCAATAAACGACTGCGCGAGCATTATCTGTCCAACCAGAACTCTTCCCTTTCTAACTTGGCTTCTCATTTGCACACGTGTACACAGTGTACACCGGATTTATCTGACACAACCGTGTTGTTCAAACACACTTACCAGCATACAAGGGAAGTGTCAGAGGCTTTTTTTCATATCAAAAAATTGGGAAGCTTGCGTAAGCCAACCTTCTGTGACGACCCTGCACAGAAGCGAAGTCTGTTATCTTCCAGAACCTGTGACTTCACGAGTTGCAGGCTTGCGTAGTGATTCCTCCTGGAATTAAACTGTTTTGACAAGCGCGGTGTTTTTGTATAGATATATACGTTTTCTTTTCCAATAAAAATTCAGTTGTGAGTACCGCGCTGTGTCTGTAGTCTTCCTCGTCCTCGTCTCTCTTGCGCTGATTGTTTTCTATCACCATGAACCACTATCAACTCACCAAGCTTTTCATCTTGGTGCCGAATTTATTTATTGGTTTAACTTGACATGCTGCAGATACATCAATTAGTTGAGTACCTTTTTTAATACAATCTGCGGAGGTCGTCGCGTCCTCGAAATCAACCAGATTGAAGGCTTCCTTGTTTCACAAGAATATTGTTTTGTTTGTTCCTGCTTTGACGAGTAAACAATGTTTTATATATTGTGCATAGCATGGGCTTTAACTCAACGGTCTCATCGCTTCCGTTGCGCACTTCACGGTTCCTCGTTTATTTCCAAGCAGAATGTCATGAAAAGTACGATACTAGAAGACTAGGAGCAACAGTTTCATTGACGTTGTGGGCTCACGTTGTGATCACGACTTCAATGGAGAACGAGTTACAAACGTGACTTCTGCCCTTCTCCCACGCCCTCGTGCTGGAAGCATGTGCAAAACAACGTTGTAGATCAAGTTGAACCGACCCGTTATCGGTGTTACGCGCCAATTATACAGTGGCCGACGATCTCTCTTAGTTCTAGGAAACAGCAAAAAGACTATTACAGAGTAAATCCTTCCGTTTGGCGCGCGCAATATCAGCCTATAAGCGATCACAGCAACGAAAACAGGCTCGGTAACGAAGCAGACGATCCCGTATGGCCACCCCGCAAGCTTGATTGAAAAGGGGCCCGTGCAGACGTTTTTGCTTTGCCAGGGGCAGTCTTCGGTGACTGGTGGGCGGAGCAATGTAAACAAATGTGCAGCGGCCAAACTGCGGTCCCATTTCCGGGAAACAACCAGAATAATATTGCTTTACACACATGTCGCTGGTTCTAATGCGAACCACTTCACTTCGGATAGTCGCTATTAACACCATCTGGTGGAGCGGCGTGAAGTCTAGCAGCATGGCCTCCTCGATCGGCTGCCGGTGGTGCGCCGTTGCTCCCAGTAACGTTGGTTGCTCCGGCCGTCTTATTCGGCACGTCCCCCAGCAAAAACATGTAATTTGGCTAACTCCACAACGCGCCGTGAGGTGGCGGTGTTAGCCGATGATAAACGAGTTCAAAGATTCGGGTGAAATATTCTTAGTTGGAGATATGAATGCCAACATGGAAGGTTTGAATGGATACACAGACCGTAACGGTTATCAAGGGTAGACCTATGTCAGGAAAACCGGCTTGTAATAGTAAACACGGAAAACAAGTGTGACGGACAAATAACGTGGGAAAGCGGTAACAGATAGTCCAGCATAGAATATAGGCTAGTATCCCAGACAGTATAGGAAAGGTTGCGGGAGATGAAAATAAATGAAAATAGAACAGACAGCTTAGGAAGCGACCACTAGCGGCTTACCTTGCAATTTTGAGGCGCAACCCTGACATATTTAGAAATAGGTACGACCGGAGGAACTAATTTGAACAATGAGCTGGTAAAGATCATCGCTGATATGATGGAAGATGAAATTAATAAATACCCAGACAAACATTGGGATTACAACGAAATGATTGCGTTCATAAAGGGTAAGATGAATGAAACAAAGCAAGGAAAACGATAGAAAGGAAAGTGAAAGCCGAGAAGCTGGGGGAATGAGGAAATAAAAGAGGCTATTTACCAGCAAAAAAAGGCGTCGAGAGAACATACAAAGGCAAAAAGAACTGGTATGGAACTGGAGGTAGTGAAGGAAAAATGGGATATCTACCGGGGAAAAAACTAGAAGTGCAGAAAATGGTACAAGCAAAGATCAAGGAGAAAAGCGAACAATTATGGGCAGAAATACCAAAGAAGGTCAAAAGCGCATCCAAGAAGTTTTGGAAGCGTGTAAAATTACTAAGGTCGAAAAACGATATCCATCAAAAATTCTTCATTGATGAGGAGGGGAAACATTTAGAAGGAGAGCACGCGTTGGCGCATATTTATCGAGTGATTAGTGAGAGATTCAGGAAAATAGAGGTAGGGACGCCTGCACCGATAACATAAGCGTCACAGAATACTGCGGAAAGGGAAAGAAATTTGAGTAACCTTGATCGGAAAAAGCAGAGCAAAAGCTTTCCCCGAGACAGCATTGGGGCCGGACGTAATACCAATGCAACTGATAAGCCTGCTTGGGACTAAAGTAGGGCATCGTTTATGAGTGCAATAGATAAGGTGATACCAACAAAACAAATACCGGAGGGCTGGCTAGAAAGCAGGGTGAATTTATTATATAAAGGTAGAAGCAACAAAGCCAGTATTGATTCATATGGACCACTCACAGTAACGTCAGTGGTGTATAGATTCGTAATGCGGGCGATAAAATCAGAAATTCAAGCATGGATGGAAGAAAATGAAATCCTTGGGGAACTGCAGAATTGATTTAAACAAGACAGGCGATTGTATGATAATTTGTTCGTGATAACGCAATGCATTCAAATTGCGAAAGCGCAGAATAGACCATTAGGCATTCCGTTCTTGGACATTAAATGAGAATATAACAACGTAAACAGAGAACTGCTGTGGAGAATGCTGAAGCTCCATGGATTAGATGACGAGATAATACAGTTCCTTATAGCAATCTATAAGGATAATATAGTGCACCCTACACTAGGACGACAGAAATGCGCCCCGCAGGTCAACACCCATAGGGGACTGAAACAGGGATGCCCTTTGAGCCCAATACTGTTTACGCTTTACATGGCAGGGTTAGAAAAGAAAGTGGAAGAAAGTCAAGTAGGGTTCAACCTAACGTATACGCTGCAAGGCGAAGTGGTACAACAGCGTATTCCGGGAATGTTATACGCAGACAACAATATTTTTTTAGCTTATGTTCATACCGATATGCAATGGCTCTTAAATATTAGCGGCCAGGAAGCCACCGACCTCGGTTTAAATTTTAGCGCAGAAAAATATGGAATAATGGTTTTCCATGACACCACCATTGACGCAGTGTCTATCCAGCATGGCTAATTACCCAGAGTGAAGGAATATAAATATTTTGGAGTGTGGATAAACTAAGGGATAAAAGGGATAACTACTTGAGAAATCACGAGGAGCAACTTAAGGCTAAGGGAAAGCGAAACGCAGCTATAACGAAGCATAGGGCTCTGTGGGAATATAACAAATATGAAGTAGTGAGAGGAAAGTGGAAAGGAGCAGTGGTCCTGGGTCTCACATTTTCGAATGCTGTACTCTGTTAAAAATGAGACATTCTATCAGGCCTTGAAGTGAACCAGAGAACAGTAGGCCGTTTAGCCTTAGGTGCGCATGAAAAAACATCTAATGAAGCAGTGCAGGGAGATATGGGCTAGGCGTCGTTTGAAGTTCGAGAAGCGCAGAGTAAAATATGCTTTGAGGAGGTTGAGGGCAATGGATCAACGAAGGTGGGCAGCTAAGCTGTTGAGGAACCTATACGTGAAAAGCGTGAAACGCAGTGGTTAAGGAAGACTAGGAAGACGATGAAATACGGAAAGACTAGTGCAGAATCCAAAATAGCCAAGGTAACCAAAAAAGAGGCAAGGCAGATAGAAACGGATATATATGGAGAGAAAAAATGGAAGCTAAAATGTCGTTAGAGATGTACAGGGCTGAGAAATTGGACATCAGAAAGGAAAATTTCTACGATAATTCGCAGGGCAGTGTTTTGCTTTTTGAGTCAAGAGCAGGCTGCTTGCGAACTAAGCGCTTTTGTGCGGACGTATTCACAAAATAATGGCGCATGCGTGGTCTGCGGAAAAGTAACAGAAACTATGCGGCCTATAGTGTTAGAATGCGAGGGTATCTATTCAAATCTACATGAGGGATATATACGGCTTCCAGAAGCCCTAGTTTTTTAAGGGTAGCACAGAGGATGTTAACTTCAAGGCTGTCCAGGGGACGAAAAGAAGATTAGAATACTGGTGGATGAAAAGCGGAGAGGGGAATATTGCCTAGGACAGTTACCACCCGTAACAGGAAAAAAGTATTTTTTGCCTAATGAGTTTATTGGGCCTACCGTCAGCAGCCGTAGTAATAAACCAAGAGTATAAAACACAGGAATATTAGTCTTTTTGATTGATAAGACGGCACGTCATCACCCCGCTACAAAGGGGAAACCAATAGCAACATCAATCGGTCGCTTGCACCGGTCGCTTGCGCACTCCCCTGGACGGCTTCGCGGGGCCTGAGTTGCTGCGTGTCTTCGCTGGCAGAATTCGACTAACTGTGCTGCAGCTTTATTTTTGTTTAGCTGACCAACCGAACGACAGTTCATAAAGTCTGCTCCTCTCAGAAGCTTCGAGGATCAGCACTGAAACCGAGGTGCGGCTTATAATCGCGCTGTGATTGTTGCGCTGTGATCAGTGCTGGACATTTCGGTGCAGGATGTTTCAGTGCGGACATTCAGGTGCGCGGACATTTGAGTGCGAAAACTTTTCGGCGACAGAATCATCGGGTGCTTCCTTGTTGGAACAGCCGTTTTATTTTTATTTCCGCGTAGGGTGGGTTATGGACAACAATCGAGCGCAGTGATCGCGTTTTTACATTGGCGCCATGTTTGATTTTTGCCAGCTATTTTTAGAAATTGAACATTTGTATATTTTTGTTTGATACCTCGCTCAAGGAACACCTGTTATGTATATTCTTCTGCACATGATTTTTTAAATTTAGGACAACATTTTAATTTATATTCGTTTTTTTTTTGCGGGATGCAACTCAATTAGCCCCCGTTTACGATGGTATAATTCATTCTTCATTCAGTTTTCTGTAAATAAGAAGCACATTGTCACTATCCAAAGAAAGCAGCTTTACAAGCATTCGGTGGCCCCCAAAACGCAGAAAATCTTATGAGGAGTTCAAGATAGGTTGTGCTGTCATACTAAAATGATTTTGCAAACACTGTTGTCGCCACAGTTTTTTTTTTTTTATTACGGACAAGTCTAGGATATTGTCGTGAAGGAAGAACGGGCCTCTTTGAAAATAGCTCTGGCTTCTATATATCGTCAATTCTAATAAAGCGAGTACTGCTTGTGCGTACAAAGCACTGATTTTGCCTCATCTAGAACGTTGTCCTCTGTTCACGTGCCCAGCAAGGGATTAACGGGCTGCAAACACTATATTCATTGTGACGACCAAGTTAGTTAGGCCACTGCTTGCCAATGTTCGTGCAACTGTCACGGACAAGGCTGTATATATACCTCAACAAACTGGTGTCCAGGCCCCTGCATCGTAAAGTGCTTTGTGCGCGAACTGTTCCGTTTGCCAAGACATGCAGATGCCTTGAAAGCATACATTTGTGAAAATAAGTGCAGTCTAGATTGTAAACAGATGTTCAATAAACCATGCAGCTCTTGGACGAGTGTTCAGTGCACATTTTGTTTCCAAATTTTAGTGTGTACTTATAACTGTCCACAGCAAACAGGAAAGCTGTGATCATTGCATAACACATGGATTTGTTTGAAATCAGTTATTGAAAATTTAAATATCTTAGGTATTCATTCCAAAATAGGCAAAATTGGGGTTGCCTGTGGCCTCTAAATACGTTTAAGAAGTAAGTATACAAAGAAATCGGAGTGCATCTGACTTCAAGTTTTTTTTTTATTTGTTGCGACTGAAATTGAAACTGTAACTTGCTTAATGCGCATGTGTAGAATAGATTGCCGCATCCTTGCGCCTTTCGCTGAACTTATTGCTCCTTAAACGTGTTAACCATAAAAATAGTACGGGTGCTTCCACCCAACAGGCATTAATTTGAAGGCTAGGTAAGATCATAGCCATCCGCGTGGGTATGTCGCGATCGCGCCCCGCGCTCTACTGAACTGCATTGACCATCCATATTGTATATACTACGTAAGCCTGGATAGGAAATACCAGGAAAATAATGGGCATTTAGCGAACTGAACGTTATTTAAGCGTCAGAAATTTTCTATTGGTCGTAGCGAATGTTGTCCGTGCATTGAGAACGTCATGCGGCAGATGTTAAAGATGTCGCATAGCTGCAATCGTGGCTAAATGAATGCATTACAAGGTTCTATAAGTCGCTATTTGCATCCATAACATCAGCTATGCTTTCTTTTTATTGCGAAACGAAGCGCGAAAATTGACGAAACGCCATTTCGTGGAGCGTTGCAGCATACCCGTATAGTCCCTAGAAATCTTTCCAGGGACCATATTACACGCCTGTTGTTTCAACCATCGCTCCACGCTCCACGCACCGCGGTGCAGCGGAAAACGGCGAAACGGCATCTTTGGAATTACGCTCTCTCTGGGCGACTGGGACCGCCGGAGCAACGGCGCGCCGCCGGCAGCCGATCGCGGAGGCCGTGGTAGGAAGGAGCCTGCGAAGTAAGGTGTTCTGCCACCACATGACCTTCCAATCAAGGTCCCCTCGCAGCGCCCGTGATGGCACCAACTCTATGGTCTGCTCCACGTGCTTTGCAAAAGAAAGGAATGCTACCTCACGCCTGCTACTGGAATCGCTTCACAAACAGACGACGGAACACACGCTGAATAGGAACGCCAGAAATCTGCCACCAATCTACCCAAGTTGTCTGCGCGGCGTTGTGAAACGTACCTAAAGCGATTATTTCCCTTCAAGATTTTATTGTGACCAAGGCTTCCGTGTGGAAGCCGAAACGTTAATTTCTTTTAACCTCGAAATAACTCGTGGTCAGCGTCCTGGTCTTTCTTCTTCAAAATGCATCCCGACCAGATGGGCTTCCGCCATACCCTTGACTTCAACTCTATTTAACAGCTTTTTGGAGTGCTGTGTCCACACCTAAAACTATATATTACACCATAGACTAGAGACAGATTATCCTGGCTTTCCTTATAGCTGCCCTTCTCGACTTACAGGAAGTCACAAAAAATTCACACACTAATTAGAAATCGGACTTTGCGACACGGTGTTCACGCATTCTTTTTTTACAACACGGTTCGCTAGCAGGCTGTCATACAAAGAAATATATCATTGTGCGTGCCAAAGACTCTTCACTGGCGTAAAACACACATCCATGTTGTGAGTGTAATTGAGGCGATAAAATTCACCATGCATGCCTTCTTGTACCTATGTTTGTAAATGGTTAAGTTTCTGGTCTTGAAAGCGGTGTGAACACGCAGCGTTTTTGCACTGCTTGAACTCATTCACAATATAAAGCAAGGCAACCAGAATTCGAAATTACACACGAGCAAGCGTCACGAGATATTGCCATCGATTTTCCCACTCGCAACTAATCAAGGAATCCTAGCTTTAACTTTACCGACACCAAGGGCAAGTGGCCTTTTAAACGGCTGAATGTGATTTCTGGGAGGTGGTGCTAAATACGCGGAAAATTGCATGGTGCATGCGTGCACATTAAAAGAATGTTTGGCATGGCTTTGAAAGACTCCATCACATGTATTGAGCCCAACGTGTCCTCAATAATCTGCTTGATTCTACAATTAAAATTAAAATTAGAAATCAACAAGTGAACATTAATCGGAAGTGGTTGCCTTATGGGCCAGCGCTTGTAACCCGAAAGCCGAGAAGCAACAATCCTTCGTTTGGCGGCTTTCTGTCTTGCTCAACACCTCGATCGTGTCCTCCCCCTGGGCTCCCTAATGTCCGGGCAGACGCACGTAGCGGAATGCGCTTAGCTGATTGGCCTGTTTTGTTGTTTATGGGAAAACTCGGGGGGCAAGTGGTCACTGACCCTTGCTCTCCATTTTCGTTCCTCGCTGCGACATCACGGCAGAAGTTCTCCACAAGGCAGCTCCGCGTGCGTATGCTGCCTGCCCTGCGGGAAGGTGCAAGTCAATGGCTTTCATCGTCGCCTTTTTTCCTTTGCTGTCGTCCGTTTGGATGCCAAAATAGAATCACCAAGGAGTACCCGTACGCTTTTAAGCGCACGTCGGAAGGGCATGCGTTCGTAGTTCGCCCTGTATAAAAATTTTGTTTCTAGAAATGATAAACTGTTGTAACCTCGCACACAAGAAGAAATTGGCTCGGCCACAACTCTCTTGCTTGCAATTTGAAAAGTAACTAGATGCATCAAGAGCTGCACGCATGCACGTACCGGCAGTAAAAAAAAATAGTACATGTGCATATGTACACAATGAGAAGATGTCATGAACTTTTATTTTAGATGCAACGTATCTCATGCTCGCCCCTCTGTCCTTCCTGCGTCTGTCCGGCGTTGTCCGCACAGCTGCGCCTCTTCTCTCCTCTCTCCGATAGCGAACACTCTCCCAAACAGCTGCGGGTTGGCGCAGCGCGCTCTCACTCCGTTGCTAGGCGCCGGTGACGGCGCTGCGCGCGCTGCGCATGTGCAGTACTCTCTCTCTCGGTGCTCTCCTCTCCTTCGGGCGCTGTGAATATAAAGCGGCATGCCGCGCTCCGGCGGTCTCAGTCGACGGTCGTCCGCCCACCTCCCCTTCGCGTGAGAATCCCTGCTATAGGCGTAATCAATACGATGGAAAATGCCAATGGAACCCCCCATGAGATGCGTTGCATCACACAAGGGTTCACGCGAGGGGAGGTGGGCGTAATTTTTTATATATATATCGACTCAAATAAAATGTTTCTCAACACACACCGCCACTGCACGTCAAGCAGCCTTAGAGCAGGATATCCTGAAAACGCATGCATATTTCTTGTAGATCTTGCCTTCTGTTCGTTTTTTGTGGTGGTGCCTCTGAAAGACCAGATCCAAAGGATTCTTGCTGAAAAAACCTGAAGTGGTTTCCACAAAAAGCTAGAGGAGACACAATCCGCCATATGTTTGATGGCATTGAACTTGCTAGATTTTGTGCAGATTTTTCAAGCGACGAGATTTCTCTCATTTGAAATACAGATGGGATTAGAGTGTTTGAAAAATCAACATTTCAAATTTGACCCGTGCAGTGCGAGATAGTTCAGCTGGAACCTACTGCACGTAAGCAGAACATGCTGATGCCTGCCCTGTGGTTTGGCATTTCCAAACCAAACATGACTACACTCGTAACACCTTTTACAAGAGAACTGCCGCAGCTTTACACTGGTTTCTCCTCTGTGCTTAAAAGAAACTCAGTGGACGCAACAGCTCGTTCTGCAGTCCGAAACTGTAAAAAGTTTAATGCTTTTTATGGGTGTAGTTAGTGTTACCATCGGGGGGGGGGGGAGTCCTGCGAGTGCTTGGACACTGCCCCACAGCGTTGAACGGCTCGCAAGCATGTAGCAGATGCCATTAGGGGCACACCTTGCACACCTTGTAAAGGGGTGACTGGTCCCTGTCTTGCTATCAACCTTCCCGTTTTGATGTGACTGACGGGTTTATCAGCGATTACCAGAATTGTGCTTTCATTGGAGTGATGCGAAAACTGCTCAAGCTGTAGCTTAAGAGTACAAAGAATAACTGTGACTGGTATATTGGCACACGTACAGTCGCCAGAAAAAAAGCGCGCGCGCCGAGCGGCGCAAAACTGCATCGCTGCGCCATCTGCAGCCAGTGGGCGCCGGGTTCGAAGCTCAAGGAACTGGCGTGCTAGGCGCGCTTTGCGCATGCCTGTCCTTTATTTGTTACCGGACATCTCTGATCACTTGCTTTCCCGTGGCATGCTTTGGATATACGCGGCCGCCACTGTGGCGCCGCGTGGCCACCGCTGTCGTTCTCCTATTACTGGTGCTACAAAATACGTAGCCCGCGGCCGCCGTTTGCGCGGTGCGCAACGTTGCCTGAACAAATCCTATCTTCCAGGTGATGTGATGGTCGAAGAATAAATTTATTTTACAGGAGCTATTTGTGCTACCTTCTGACGAAAACGGCGTGCGTCGACAGGTTGAATATAAAAAAGTCGCGTCCCCAAACACAATCTTGCGGCAAAGCAAACTTTCAGGTGAAGGATCCAGCTCTCAATCTAACGTAGGTATCATGTAAAAAAAATTATACTGAACTGGGATGCGAGGACGACGTTCGCATTACGCCGAATCACATTTACTTGTCGTATTTAGTTTATAGTGAAGCTTTAATTTTTGCAGAATTGCTATCTGCTTTCAATACATGACAGTCTGAGGAGGAGGTATGATTACGAAAATCGGCTGTAACTCTTGTTTTGTTGGAACTATCCCAAAACAAATTACGTGATAATTAGCCACTGAGACGACTACAACGTTTCGCGACCGAGTTTCAGCCGCGTGTTTGTTTTGTGGAATAGAACGTTAGTTCGTATTACTCCATTCATCTGAAAAACTAGGAAGTCAGCGCCCCTCTTACAAACAACAACAACCTGTTTCTCTTGTGAACTTCTTGGATTCCGCCTAGCTCGACTTGTGCTTCACCACAGCGTGGTAGGGCTCTAAATTTTTTCCCATTTCTTTTCAAATAAACTTAGGTGTGTGTTCCGCCGCTTATAATCGGTGCAGCTTCTTGTCCTCACAGGAAACATTTTACGTACGAACTGGAGTGTTTGCTCTGCACTCAATATCTGAGTTTGTTTTCTGTTATAGTCGAGGCCCGTAAACGTGCTTTGCACTCATCCTGGTCCGTAATTTACTTCCACTTGCTGTCATCGTACGAAACATGGTTCCTTTTTGCGTTCCGCTATCAGGAAAGTGCCAGCGCTACTACTGTAATTTATTGTGCCATAATGCTTACCTATTGAATGCAGAATGTACACGCCATTGAGCGTCCATGGGGGCGCCGAACGTGAGATGTTAGACATTACGCACCCAAGGATGATTGTGTATACGTGAAGCATTACCAAGGCACCCGCAGGTGTAAACAAGAAGCAAACAATAGTTGATGGAGAAAACGATATATTTACAATGAGGTCCTTGCTCGAAAACATTTTATAGGCCGACAACCTTGTGCGCAAATTAATACCTGGCGAAGTTGCCTTCTGCAGAAATCACTTCGGCGATTCTCCGCGGCATCGACTCGTACAGAGCCCTAACAGTTTCAGGCGCAGAGCTCAGTGCCTCCCATTCTTTTTGAATAATATGCCACAGAGCATCAGCGTTTGGGACTCGCATATTACGGGCAGCGAGACGCCTTTTCACCAAACCCCACACATTCTCTATCGGGTTTAGGTCTGCGCCGCGCGGAGGCCATGATAGCCTCAGCCCTCCGCAAGAGTCCAGAGTGGCTTCAGCCGCACACGCCATGTGCACAGGACTGCGGTCGTGCTGCAGCCAGTAGAGACCATCCGGAAAGGGGCCGTCGAGTGCGTATGGCACTAACTTGTCCTTGATAATGTCGCAGTACGACTGGGCATTGAAGGTCCCAATTATTCGTAATAGTGGGCCAAGTCCTTCTTTACTGATGGCTCCCCAGACGGAGACGTTGCAGCGGCCACTGGACAGAACACTTTTTTGTGTACTCCGGTCGGTACCTAAGAACAGAGCGAAGAAAGAATTACTATACATTACATGGGAGACAGTAAAACGTTTACCTTCAAAGAGAATAATCGTTATAACAAGCCGGGGTGTGTGAACGAAACGGTACACACTAAAACTGTTATGGCTCTTTACTGTATCGAAAAACAAGTGCTACTGACAACATTTGCTATGGTAAAAGAAAAAATTCCATGTAGCAACAGTGCTCCTAAGGAGTATGTAAATGGCTCTTATTAACGGTTGGTGAAACAAATGGAGCGGTAATTTACTTAATATTTATTTGTGCATTGAAATGCTCAACGAGGATCCCTATTATTCATTTTAAGGTTCTCGTTTCTATCTCACATTTTTACAAAGTTGTGTCAAAGACGTCCATTCGAGCCATACCTGCAGTTCACAAGCCGCCAAACACGCTGCTGCTGGTCCCAACAAGTGGAAAACGTCGATTCATCGGTAAAGATGACTTGGCCCGTCATCCAAAGCCCAGTGCTCATATGCTCGAGCAAACTCGAACCTCTGCAGGCGCTGTTTGTCGGTTAAGTAAGGCTTTTGTGCCGCGATGCAATTCCTTCAATCCGGCTTCTTTGAGGCGCCTTCGAATGGTGTCGCAAGATACGTTGAGGCCAAGCTCTTCTTTAGTTTCTTAGGCGGTCAAGTAGGGATCGTCCATGGCAGCGGCAATGATCAGATGAGCTGCTGCTGCTTCTTCGGTGCCTCTGGGCCGTCCACTGCGGGGGGCGTCAACAATCCTGCCTTCATTTTCTTGGTATGCTTTTACTGCACGCGTCACTGCCGACTTAGACCTCCCCGTAAGGCGGCATATTTCCTTTTGGGGCACCCCTTCCAGAAACAGGCGGACGATATGTCTTCTTTGCATTAGCGCACCCAGGATTTTTGTCTGGGGGAGGAGGGGGGGGGGAGTTTGAAAATTTGACAACAAATATAAAATATAAAAATAAATGTAAAAATATAAAAGAACAAATGTAAAGACAAATGTGAGTAATACAAATAAATAAAAATAAATAGCCATAAAGCAGAAAATACATAAAGCTATAATGAGTAGGCGAGTTTTTATTATTTTTACGCGAAAAAATTAACCAATAAATCAGCCGCCATAACCTATACAATTCGCCTGCAGGAGTAATATATTAATGGGTGCACCTTCACATAAAAAGAAGATACGCGAAGCCTTTTGCCATTGCCCGAAGCCCCGGACCCAGGTTGGAAGTAGAATTGGAAGGAAGGGATGACGGGAGATCAGGTTGGGGAGAGTTGAAATTATGAGGATGGATGAAGTCGGTCGATGATGATGTTGATTTCGAAGATGGCTCGCTGATCGAAGGCACATAACTGACGACGGTCTACTCCACAAACTTTACACTTTATTACAATATTTACAGCTAGGTTACAACAGACATCGCAGTACCATTGCTCGAGGAGAGCTCGAGACGAGCCCGCATCAAGCGGGGCTCTCTCCACCCCACTCTACAACCAACACCTTGGTTTTATAAAAAAAAAACGCTTCCAAGGAAGGCGGAACCAAAGAGACAGAGAAGGACACATAATGAACATAACTGGCCATTTATAGGCCACACAGCCGCCACAGGCGGAGAGCACCCCTTGTCCCAAACTCATTTCCCATTCCCACGCAAACTAGACGTCAATACTCAGAAATGCTTCGCACCGGTAGCCGTGAGACGAAAAACAAACAAACTAACCAAGTCTCACGCGTTCTTACTCCGATTCGGGAGCGGCCCCAAAGGACCCGACAAGGCCGACACTCCCCGAACACCACATGCCAACAAACACCTGCGGCGTGTCGCCGCTTCTTTGCCACAGGTCGCCGCCGCCGCACCATGCCCGTTTCCGCGGCCAACGGTTCTGAGAATTTATGTCCTGTTGTCGCTCCGTTTCCGGTCATCCCCGAACTACCCATTGCAAAATAAAACAGAACGTGTTACAGTTTCAAAGAAAGCCGTCACCGGCGCTGCCGCCGCTCTGACATTCCGCGTCTTCGTGAGGAGTCGACCCGGCGGCTGTGCTGCCGCTACCGGTCCCGCACCGCAGCCCAGACACTCAACGCGCCCGGTGCGAAACCGCATGGCCCCCGCCCCTCGCATGCTTCCGAGAATTAGGGACAACCGATTCCCAGTTGCCGCCGAAGCGCTAAGCGGTGTCCGCCGCCCCGAGAGAAAGACAAAAAAATGCACTCGAAGAAAGTGCATCCATCTGCGGCGCGTTGCGCCCCTTAGCCCCTCTAGGCCGGCTAGTTGACACTGAGTCCGAGCCTTTACGAAAATGAAAGAAAAAAAAACAGTGCAAGCCAGCCTTAGCCATTAAGCGATGCAACCCCCGAACTTAACCGGGAGGAAATAGAATTAAGCATTCCTGAATGCATTCTTCACTGATGAAGTAAAGCCAAGAGTAAAGCACGTACAGTCTCCTCGTGACTTTATCTTACAAAATGCAGAGAGAAAAAACTTCGCAGTACAGTCGACTGTTATTAAGGACGTAGCATGGTGATCGGCCAGCAGGGAAGCAGTCGAGAAGTTTCAGTATTTTTAAGTTAACTGGTTCAATATACTAATAACATTGGCAGATCATTAACACATACAAATTTCAAACAATACACTTATTACATGAAACGAGAAAATAGTCAAGAGAGTGTACGTAGCAACAAAATTTGGCCAATAACTGCCGCTACGGCAGCATGTTGGTCGAGCGGTGAAGCAGTCGAGACGTTAATTTACTGATCTAATTTACTGATGACCTTGTCTGATCTTGAACACATACAAATTTGAAACAATACAATTATTACATTAAATGAGAAAACCAGTAAAGAGAGCAAGAGTACTTAACGGGGCATGGCTGACTGGATCGCGGTCTCCTGGCGAAAGGGCCGGACGGCGGGCGGCAGCGTTTCTCGAATGATTTCCTGGTGCAGGGCCCCCTTGCAGCCGGCGGAGCGGGTTTATAGTTACTTCAAGTGGACCCGTGGAAGAAAAGCAAATTCTGGCCCCACTTTCTGCAGCCAATCGGGAGACGCTTATGAACACCAATCAGCCATGTTCCCGCCAAAGATAAAGGACCAATGACACGCAGACACGAAGTTTGCACGAAACCGCACTTTGCAAATTATTGACTTGCAGAATATGGGACGACAAAACACCAAAAGTAAACAGTGGAAAAGACAGCAAGGTCGTTTGAACTACACCGAGTGCCCGGAGCCCGAACCGGCCAGTGCCGACGCCACGGGGGGTGTGGAACGCCGCTGCCGCGCTGTAACCCAAGCTGGGCCGATGGCTCCCCGTAACAGCCGCTTCTTCCGGTCGGTCGGCGCGCAAAGACACACTCCGCATGCATTTCTTAGAAAACCTGGGCCTTGGCGGCCGAAGAAGTAGTGTTGAAAGTAAGAAAAAAGCAAATTGAACGGGGGCTTCGCGACAAGAGCAAGAGTACTAAACGGAACATAGCTGATGGTGAGGGTGTGGACCAACGACGGGCGGCAGAGTTTTAAGTGAGACCCCGGCGCCGGCAGCTGCTCCCCGTGAACCCGCGGACAGGGCTTTGATTTGTTTCGACCGGGTCATTGAAAAGAAAAGCGCATTCTGGACACATTTTCCGCAGTCAATCAACCATGGTCCCGCCAACAACAAAGGAACCCAACACTAACAGACACAAAGTTTGAACCCGAAAACGCGCGCTCCGGCAAAAGAATTATTGGCGTAGACGAAATAGTTGACACAAAAACAGGGAAGCAAAGAGTGGAAAAACAGGGAACGGCCGTTGGAAGTAGAGAGAGGGCTCGGAGCCGGAGCGAACACCACAGGGGAGGCGGAATCTTCTACAACGCGGATACCCGATCCCCTGCGACACTCGGTCAGGACGATCTCCTCACCCAGTAATAGCCGCGGTCAGTCGGCGCGCAAACACAGGCTACATGCGTTTCTTAGTAAAACGGGGGCCTTGACGCCCGAAGTAGTTCTAACAACACGGAAAGACAGCAAGCGCAAAGAGGGCTGCGCAACAACTATTCGCTGCTATACCAAATTCTAAAAAAGGACTGTTCGCCTGTCTACCAACTGCAAAATACGGTTTACATAGTGAAGCCATTTTCGAGGAACAAAGACAGGGCCCAAACTTAAAATACGTCTGAATGTGAAAGTTTACTCAAATTCGATCTATCTGCAGTGAACGAAATCTGTTCGTATATAGGTTGGCGCAATTTGCACTGAACAGTCACATTAACACACATTTCTGAAAGCCTATTCAACACAACATCATTGTTATCCGTGATCAGAGGTTTTCGTAACTGCGCACGTAGCGTTGCGGCCTTCCTCGCTATAATGTTGCAAACTCAGGCGATATATATAAAGAAAAACCGAACCTTGTTTTATTCAACGAGAGAGGAGGGCTCGCACAGTGCTTAGTATTGAAGGAAAAACAGTTGTTTAGCTTTCAAATGAAATAAAATAACTTCGATCTGATCTTGTTAGATTTGATTTGAGGTCAGAAGGCAAGCTCGACAATACTGAGTCCCAACCTATGAGAAATTGCAGCGTCTTTTTTTTCTAGAAGACGACGACTGATTCAAATCTCGTGATGGAATTTGCGCACAGAAGTTCAGAAAGTGGTATAATCTGGCCCTACAAAAATTGTGCTACTATTTGCGATTTAGCGTGGGCTATGAGGCGTGCCGTAGGAGGGAGGGGGGCTACGGAATCATATAAAAACCCCAGGGATTCCTAAGAATTCAGAAATTTCCTGACCCCGGACACTTTTTGTGTCACTAAAATTTTTTCTCATTCTTTTTCTCAACATACTTCAAGTTATATACGCAAGTTGGTCCCCACAGTCTTAAAAGCACAATCCTAAAAGCTCGTGCTCTAGTTTTCTTTATTTTTTAATGCCGGCCATACAATATTCTTCTTCGAAATTTAACTGCGAATGTCCAATAATAAAAGCTTCCGAGACTACACACTTCGCTCGGTGAACTTCGGTTTCGGTTCGGCGGAAGAGGCGTGCGGAGGGGGTTTGGGCCGACGGACCTCTGGGGGGAGGGGGGTTACAACCCCCAAAACCCCCCCGTGGGTGCGCAACTGCTTCTTTGGTCCTCTAGAACGCGAGGTGGCATGGTCCCAGAGCACGCAACAACATCAATTGCGGTAACTAAAGGGAAGAGCTGCGAACGGCAATTCTGGGTCAGCTGACAGTTCATCGGCGCTAAGGTTAAAAATTAGAATATAATTCGTGCTCAACAACAGTGCCTGTGGAAGATCAGATTTGTTCAGACAACGTTTTGCGCCGCACAAACGGCGGCCGCGGGCTACGTGTTTTATAGCACCAGTGATAGGAGAACGACGGCGGTGGTCACGCGGCGCCCCAGCGGCGGCCGCGAATATCAAAAGCATGCCACGGGAAAGCGAGTGATCAGATATGTCCGGTAACAAAAAAAGACGATAGTCTTTATCGGCTTTTGCGAAGTAAATGCCTCCCTTCGCTTTCCTGCTCACCTCTCATGTTGTTCCTCTTGCGTAGCGCTCCTCCCAAGGTAAAGACGCCAAAGGTTTGCTTAAATCACTTTAAATTTCCCGCGTTCCACTGCTCCAACCGGGTGTCTCGATGCGAACGCTGCCGTACGGCGAAGACGCGCGTTAATCGAGGCGCTCTACTTCAACGTTTATAGAACCGCGTCTCCCTACTCCACGTGCGTTGCAAGCAGAACGTGGAACCTATCTAGTGGAACCTTGCGTAACTCTTGCCACTTGATTTCTTCAAATGCCGCCAGAAACTATATGGCTCGGGCGACATCAGGCGACGGCGGAGTGATATTTTCTTCTTCAGTTGATGAAGTATTTAATCTCGCCAATATCAAACATGTACGATTTTTTACTAAGGGACGCTGCAAATATCACTTCTGTATCAATATGTTGTCTTATATATGCGTAATGTCTTGTTGTTCTTCAACAATATTGACAAGTATGAACATTACACCGGACTTAGACGGGCGTATTTAGCTATGACTATATAAGACTATTGCGCAGGCATTGAATTACTTTGGCCGGGTGGCTGAATCGAGTCACAGACAGACAGACGGACAGACAGACAGACAGACAGACAGACAGACATACAGGCAGACCAAAATTTCTGGGTTTAAGTAGCCCAAGAAAGACTATCGTCTTTAATAAAGGACAGGCATGCGCAAAGCGCACCTAGCACGCCAGTTTCTTGAGCCTCGACCCGGCACCCGCTGGCCGCAGATGGCACAGCGATGCAGTTTTGCGCCGCTCGGCTGCGCGCTGCACATCCCGCAAACTTTTTCTGGCGACTGTACGTCAGAGCTTACTAGCTTGCTGCTTGCAATAACTCCTCCAACCGGGATTACCCGCACCCCAAGAAAGTTTGAGGACATGTTATATTAGAAGGCGTCGGAGCTGCAGGCCATGTTGCTGTTTTATGGCGATGTCGTTTTCAAGCCGTTCTTGCAGCGCGCATACTTCAAACATTTTACTCTTTTTTCTTATTGTGTGCGTGCTCCTCAAATCAGAGATCACCCAGCAGGACATACGAGATGGGCGAGCTGTACACAGACAAAATGTGTCTTACAATGTACACCAGCTGCTCCACTTGGCAGACTCGGTGGAAACCTGCGTCCCGTTTTGGCCTACCTCGTACTTTACCTTTGAGGGACGAAACGCAGTTCTGCTGGGCTATTTTACGGGAACGCAGCACGTTGGAGAGCAGATTGCTCGCACTTTCGTTTGGTGGCAGCACCTGTGTCTCTGGGTAGAAAAAATCGAGGAGGAAAACGAAAGGTCCTTCTTTGAAAGGATGGTTGGCCGGCAAACGGTTGGCAAGACTGGTGTTGTGCTCCCTGTGGACGTAGTTGGTTACCAGCGTCAGAGTTGTTCTAGCCCCGACATTAGGCTTGAAGTTGCTCTGGAGAACTACCTGGGGCTCCTACTAACGCAGATAATGTACTACAGTAGATTCCAGTGCAATGGGATTTTGTGGCACTCGTAAACATACAACATGCCCAAGAGGGTCAATTGTGTTGCTGAGCTCGAGGAGGGCACAGTTGGAGTTATGCAAGCTCTGGCTTCCTTTCGGAGCACACTACGGCTCTTGGTGCTAGTATAGAAGCTGGAGCTGGTGCGCACAGTTGCATTCAAAGACATGCAGCTGAGAATTTCTTTTCTACCTGTGCGAGAACGAAGACTAACCGCTGTCACAGCGGCATACAGTCTCAATGACTTGAAGAAAAATGTATTGCCATGGAGTTTACTTGCAAGTTTTCTAGTTGTAGCCCTGTCGAATCAAGTTGAGCGGGATTAGGGTTGATTGTGACTGGGGAGTTTCAAGGGCCGAAGTTACACCTCGGCTACAAGGCACGCATAGTGGAGGGCTTCGGATTAACTTTGACCACCTGGGGATCTTGAACGTGCGCCGAAATATCGACACACAGGCAGCTTTGCTTTTCGCTTCCATCAGAAAGGGGCCACCACTGTTGGGAATCGAACCCACATACTTGGGCTCAGCAGCATAACACCTTATCCACTGAGCCACCGCAGCAGGTGGCGGGATTAACCCTTTCCGGTCCAAAGCTTTTGCCCACTTTCCGGCCGCTCCAGTCCGAAACACTTTTGCAAGTTTCCGGTGCCACAAAGAAAACACACACTGCGCAATAAAAACTCACAGGATATTTATTTTTCCTTGCATTGTGCTTGTAACTTATTTACCAATATTTGAGCAGCGTGTGAAGCTGCTCGAAACATTCTCCTGTGTGCAGGCCAGGGTTGTTACTGCAGGTTTTCCAGAAAAAGTTTCCTTCCAGCCTCCTTTTGTTTTGCTATCACTACAAACAGTAGTCCTTGCTGCTTCCGCCTGGGATCTTGTAGATAAATTGCTCATCCCATCGATTCTTCCTTCGCGCACCATATGTGCTGACAGGTCCTGCTTTTTGGCTCGAACCCTCAGGTCACCCAACAGGTGTTGGATGAGGTTGCAGCGGTATTGCAGGTTTCGCTACTCTTTCTTGCCATGATTCGGCTGCTGTGTGTGCCTCAAAATAAAACTATTGACAATGGAAACCCCTATAAGATAGGAAATAAAGCAGGAGCTTTCGCCACCATTTCACTGTGTAGACAAAATGCGTAGCTCGCACAGTAATGATCTGCACAGTGCTGTCTCCACTGCTGTCGTGGTCTTCGTCACTCGTTTCTGTCGAGTCGCTGTCATCATTATTTGATGGAGGCACGCTATTCTCATCTTAATTGAAGTCATCATTGCTTTCGCTAAGTGCAACACTATAAAAGCACGGGATGAGAAAGCATTTAGAAGGCCCGTACTGAACTTTCGGCTGCACCCTGGTGCAAAAAGAAGCAAGCTTGAACAGAGTTGAACAGCAAACTTGAACAGCAAACTTGAACAGCAAAGTGAACAAAGTTCACTTATTCCTCGAGGTGTCGCATCATGTATACAGAGAATACGCGCTTATCGCAGTAAGGAAAACCGTGAAATTTGACCTTGAACACCCAATTCGGGCAGAACCCTACAACGGACTGCTCCGTGTTTTTGGGCAGGGCCTACCAATGGTCCACAAATGGTTGAGAGTGCCAACAATTAAATTAAATTGTTATGTGGCGGCAGGACAGCAGTGACAGGGACCGTGGTTGAGTCTGATGAGCAATTTATTTCCATTATTTACAAGGCAGCCATGATGGAGCCCACGCAAGGTTGGCGCTGGCCACTTTTTCGTCATCATCGTCGGCGTGGGGTCATAGCACACACTTCTGAATAAAGGCAGGGGCAGAATATGGGTAGGCAACAGGAAAACCCAGCAGTCTTGTGTACGCAGAAAACTCATCCTGCATGACCCCATGAGCATGCCTGGAACTAGGTTGGAGAGGAGTTAGGAGTGAAGGAAAGTGTGGCTGGGTTTATCTGTTGCAGCAGAGTGCTGGCGCAGTAAGCTATGGTTGGCAGTGTGGGTGGAGCAGCGTCAGCGGGGAAATGGCAAACACTGGCTGCATGTTACTTCAAATGGGTAGGCTTCATGCTACAAGTACTTCTGAAGAGCAGGCAGCTTACAATCGCAGACACTGCGAGCAGGATCATGAATGAAAGAAAATACCACAAACGTAACACATGAGAGTGATTTTAGCGAATTATTTAAAGAGTAACACAGAAAAACGCTGGTTGCCTGGTACAGCTGGTTAACCATTTGTAGAGAGTGCAAGGGCACATTCTTTTTTGTCACCTTTCTTCACCTTATAACCATAGGTACAGAGTGCATGGGCGTATTTTTTTCTTTTTATCACATTTTTTTAACTTTGGCTTAAGTCATGTACCTATGTAGTAAGACGTCGTACGATCTGGGTTGATAGGTACCATCTCTCAATTACCTTTGCCAGTGTGATCCAAGCAATAGTGCTATTGTGGTGTCGAAAAGTTTAATTTCTTTTTGATAAAGTCAGATTTCTTTTCTCATTTTCTTTATCATTCAAAGGTTTTTTGCTCTTTAATACCTTGCACTGCCTAAGATTGTTATTGTCAATTTGTCCTGTCAAAGTGCCCGTGTTGCATTATCTGTCTATTATTAACAGTGAAAAAGCACTGTGAACATATTGATCATCATGTATGTTTTCTTTTCTTCAACCCCCAAAATCTGTTTTGTGGAGTCACTCCGAATGTAAGTCTTCGTGATCACGTCTCAGACAGCAGGTTCAGTTCCTTTCTTGGGCACTTTTGCTCTTTCTCTAAACCAAGCCTTATACTGCTCCTCAATCCTGTGATCACTCGCAATAATCTTGCCATATGTGCCTACATCTAGCACAATGCTATAACTTTCTTGCTCTAGATATATTGCACTTCAGCCATTTGGTCACTTCAACATCTCCTTTATTCTTTTGCAGGTGTAGTTACGACTCCTGAGCTTGGGTCCATGAACGTAGTTATTGTGTATGCTCTGTCTTTGTGGTAATCAATTGTCAGCTTTCCCATTGCATATTCACAATTATTTTCATCCTTCAGATCCATATTGAGCATTAGAGAAAACAGTGTGGAGGAATAAGTTAGCATAATACACAAAAAAACGAAACGATATGGGGCTGTTTGGGCAAAGACTTTATTGCACTCAAATTTCTTGGGAAAAAAGCATCGAGTCAAAGAGGATTTCAGAAAACCAGTTTATCTTCAGTGTTTCTTTCCGTGAAGTTTTACTGAAAGTGGTCTCATTTCACAAGCTGATATTCCAAGCCCATTGCGTCAGACAACAGCACTGTCTCGACATCAAAATTATATTATGTAGAATGTTTTAGCTGCGGTGATATTTCATATGCGTTGATGATTTGATTATTTCCGTACTCAATTAAGTGCAACAATCACATGCTGTCACGTTTAAAATACCGCTAATCACTACTACATTCTAGAAAACTGCATTTGACATTAAAACAACCTCGAAGCATCTTTCTCTGGCACCGATGTCGCCTGTTTCACGTTTCACTACAAAACATTATGTACAGTGCGCGTCAGGCTTGTCTAGGGCAGGCGAGCGCGCGGCTGCGGAGGATGCTGGCGACACGGTCACCTACTGATGACGGCTGGGTTGTAGACAGCTCGCAACTGCGCGTGCGCGCCCTCGGATAGGCTCGGTCCGGTCATCGCTTGGCATATGCCCGTCTAATTTACAGACGCCACCAGCCACGAGGAGCGCTTGCCTCGCGCAGTGCCAGCCGTGAGCGGTGACACGGGAGACTCGCGCGTTTTTTGACGCAGAGCGATGTCACCGCAAGCAGTTACGTAATCGCACAAAAGGTTCGACCGAAAGCGCCGCTGGCCACTATCGATGCGCTTGTTTCGTTTGCTTCTTCTTTCCTTTTTTTGCCCTCTTTGTCGTAGAAGCCCTTTCGCCACAAAACACTATCATCAGCATCGTTTTGTTTGCTACGCGTGATAGAGAATGCCAGCGCAAGTCGCTTGGTGAATAGCACTTTATTAAAAGCACCCTTAAACCCAGCCTTTTTTAATTAAGATCGTTAATGCTGGGCCCAAACGTTTGCTCAGTAATTTGCTGATTATCTCAGTGTGCGTTGTGAAAGCAAAAAACGTAATTACGTGCTTTTGTTCAGTTCAATTACTGATATCGTGTTCATTTACGAAGAAAAAATCTAATCAAAGCCTATTGATTATGGAAACCGGAATTTTTGTGGCTCATAGAGCTTTTCCTAGTCAATGGGATCTCCCCCGCTCGCCTGGACGTTCGCAATTCTTGCTGGGAGTGAATTGTACAGAGAATCCACTAGGTCCGGAAACTGGCGGAGGCGGTTTCATTCGGCCTCAATGGCGGCCCACAGCTCTTCTGCCGCCGCTACGCTAAGCCCAGGCTGTCTGGCCAAGTTTTTTTTATGAGGCCCCTAACGTTTTCGATGATGTTTAAATTCGGGCTCCTTGACGGCCACGGCAACGTCATGATGCCCAGATTCTCAAGCATGGTCTGCACTGCCCCTGCAGTGTGGACTGGGGCTCCGTCTTGCTGAAGGTGAAACAGCCCGTCTTGAAAAGGACCATTGAGGACATAGGGGAGGAGGAGAATGTGTTGGATTATGTCGGAGTACGTAGCAGGCGTCATCTTCTGATTTACCCGTAAAGAGGTCTGAGGCCCTCATAGCTTGACGCACCCCACACGAGTACGGACGTACGACAGCTCAAACGGTCCTTTCATGTGTACTGCAGGCCATTCCTGAAAAAGGGAGATATTAGAAAAATTGTGACTACTACGTGGAAAAATATTCCCTGGTTGGCCCCATCAAACACAGAGAAAACAGCACCTCGTGCTAGCTGACTTCAAGAAGCAATTAAATGTTTTTCAGTCCTGTGAGTCCGACAGTTTGGTTACATCTGGAAGTGTAATTCCTTTTCAACCACTAGTTATTCCTTTCTTAGTATTAGAGAACGTTTAGGTGTTATTTACGTTATTTAAACTTGTCATAAGTGAATGTTTCCGAGCCGTCATGCTCAGTAATTTTTGTATGGAATGATAATCAGTGAAAAAGCTGCAAAATATCAGGTAAGCCCTAAATGTTTACAATGTCCTGTAAGTTAATATTAAAGCACCAGTACTCTGTATAACAGCCCATAAAATTTACACACTAAAGGGGAGAGAAATAAAATACAAGCAAACAAGCTAATGTACTATATTTATATTTATGCTGTGTCAGCCCTTCGTGAGCGCTAAATTATCTGCTGAACTTACCGACTGCGTTGTGGACGCGAAACTTTCTTTTCTTCATCCCAGCGGGTACAGAAAGAAGCCTAGTCCGTAAATATGACCGCGAACCAGTTTTCCGGCGTCCAGGACTCGACTATACCGATGCGAACTCCGTTCGCTGATCCCGATGGCTCTGCTCCAGCAGTGTCTTTTGCATAGCCATATGGTTCTTCAGTCCTGCTTCATACAGTCGACGTCTATAATTGTAGACTCGCTTACGTTGCCAAGTCCCACCTCGTCTCCAATTTCCCGTGCGCTGAGGAAGGGGTTCTCAGATGCCGCTCCGACAATAAGCTGGTCCTCCGTGGCAGTCGTTTTCTTTCCGACGCTTGCACGCGGTGCGTCGCATATTCGCCCCTCGCGGTAAATAGGCCTGCAGCACACCTCTTACTATGGCCTTTGGACGTCCTGTTGCAGCGCGTATTCTTCTTTGCGTCATGGTGCGTCCCATAAAAACTCTGGCCCGGCGTTTTTCGTGTGCAAGTCAAGGAGCCATTCTTCGAACTACCAATGCAGGCCTGCTTTTCGTATTTGTACCTTCGGGCACAAATTATCGCTTTCTGCTTGCTCACTGCTTGCTAATCGTTCTTTCATCGGCCATCGAAAATTTATGTTGGTGGCCGCTTCCGCTGTTTCCACGCATACCGAACCAGTTACGTCACATTAAATGCAATTGGCAAGGTGGCGGATATGAAATGCAGCAAAGAACGTGGCTGTGCGAATAAATGCGTGCGCATCGTCTTTACCCTCTGGAGGCAGAAAAATTGGCGTTTTTTTCATTATTTTGACCAAAACAATTTAAATGTGACGCTGAAATGCCTCTACTTGTTCTGAAGAAGCATAGCACTTATAAAAAATACCCAAATGCCAAAAAAGCGTTTCCACCCCGTAAACGCGTTTAACTTTCCTAATCACCGTGTGTGCAGAAATGACCGCACTATGACTATTTCTTTTCAACCAACCAAAACCTTCCCCTAATATGGAATTCTGTAAGCATTAAAGTGACATACGGTAAATTAAGAATAATGTTCGCCAGATTTGTATACTTAGCATTATTTGGCAGTTACCCCGAAAGCCACGACCATGCAATGTCCTGCATTTCCACAAAAATGACATTGTTCGGTTTAACGCGCAGACGCACCGCAGGCGATGTGGCGCGCCATAGTGGAGGGCTCCGATTAATTTTTACTACCTCGGCATCTTTAACGTGCGCCAAAATTTCGTACACACGGGCGTTTTCTTGCTTTTCGCCTCCATCAGAAAAAGCGGCTGCCCCGGCCAGGAACCAAACCCACGTCCTTCCACAAAATGCATATTTGGCGGAAGTACCACATTTTTTCGTCACAATATGGCAAATACAGATAACTATTCATACGACATTTTGAATAAAAACAAAAAATGAATAAATAGAAAAAAAACAAAGCAAATTAAACAAAGCATATTATGCATCTCCTACAAATAAGCAAGACCAAAATAAAAAGCTTCGGAAAGAGAAAACACGAAAAAAAATCTCGAAAACTGAGGAACCCCTGCCACACGCCTTGCGCCGGAGGAAAAAATTAGCGCCAATCCACCCCGTGAATGTGGTTGGAAAGCAAAGCTGTAAACGGCACCCATAACGATTACCCATGCGACGTCACTTAAATTCACTAACATCGCTCTACAAATAGTAAAACCAGAGAGAAGTGAAATTCACTTAACCACGCCATTTAATACTTCAAAGAGATATTCTTGGTAAGGTTAAATCAATGCATGAACGGTGTTTGGTTCAGTTGTATTGGTGTAGCACAAGAGTAGAAACTTTTTTTATAAAATTAAAGTAAGCTCCAAACCGGTGTTAGACGCTCTGGCTTCTCCGCCTCTGCGCCGCGGACGGAGGCGACGAGATTTTCGGCAGAGAAGCAGGGGGAGTAGGAATAAATACTTCTGTTCAGATTTCTCAACGGCCCAGAGTGTAGCCCGTGGGAGTTATTCCTTCTTCTGTGGGACCCATATGCACTCCGCGCGGCCTGTGTTCTGTCCACCCGCTAAAGCTGGGTAGGTAGAGAGGGCCTGGACAGCAGCTTCTCCTATTGCTCTTGTTGGGTAGTTGACGGAAAGAGAAGAGGGTACTCAGGGCTAAAGTCGCACGCCCCGATTACGGGGCGTTGTGTTCCTACTTCTGACCAAAATTTACATTCAGCGTCGTAGCGATTCGGATGCATTAAGTTAATACGCTTAGGCTGTGGGAAGGAGCCTGGATTGTATGACCCGCAGGGTAGTTTGTTGTTCTCTGAAAAGGTCAGGGTAAGGCGAAGGTACGGTCTGTCTCAGGAGCCGATAATGCTAGGTTGTCTCCCTGAACATGACAAGCGGGTGACTGTCCTCGTGCAGCTCCATAGCATGGGAGGTAAAAGCGCAGGCTTGTTGGGTGGGCGTATTTGTTGCCCTCCATTGAAGCGTGAGGGGGTGTCCAGATGAGCTGAATGGAACCGTTTGGGAGTGTTTTTTTAGTACGCGCAGTGCAGGTCAGGACACCCCCCACCGACAGGTAATTCCAGTAGGCTTGCTGGGAACGGTGACTACCCTCCGAACCCTGGTTGAGCGAGAGCCAGGTGATGGCTGCCTCTTCTGCTGCCGTCATTTTTTCTTGGGTCTAAGCGAGGTACACGCAAGTTGAAGAGACAGTTACCGGTTTTTTTTCCTCACTCCTTTCCTCTCCAATAACCTCAAACAACAACCAAGGAGTTGGTTCTGGAGGTAGCACGATGATGGCGTATTGCTGCCCTCATGTTGGAGGCGCGTCTGTGTAGATAAACTGCTTGATCCCCACCGAAGGTAGGTGTTTAGCGCTTGAGCCCGTGCTTTTTCGGTGACCTTCGTCATGTGAGGGGTTCATATTTGTAAGCAAAGGGAGCATCTTTATTTTTAGTCGACAAGAGTCTGGGAGTATGTCAAGCGGAGTGACATTTTGCGCTGCCCAGCCAATCTGGTGAAGCATGCGGTTACCCACCGCAGTTCTGAGTCGGACCTTCTGGTTAGAATGATGGCCTTCTATCAGCTCTTCGACCGCGTTGTGGAGCCCCGTGCTAAGCAGCCTCTGTGTGGACGCACTCATGACAAGACCAATGGCCTGCTCGACCGCCTTTCTTATCATTATATAAAACATCTCTATGTCTTCCGAGAAGAAGACAGGGGGTTGATGTAAGTGACTCTCGAGAGGACAAAAGCTTCAATTAATCGAAAGGTACCAGATTTCTTTAGGCCTCGCTTCTTGGTGGCAACTCGCCTGATCATGTGTATGATTTGATTAATGCTGTTTTTGAAGCGCTGCAAGGAGACGTCACTCTTGGTGTTAGCCTCGAGATGTAGGCCCAGGATTTTGATGCTGGGGCTTGGAGTGATGGCCTGGCCATCAAAGAGTATTTGAATGTATTCCTTGATTTGGCGTGAGGGCGGACGACAAGGAGCTGTGATTTTTTACGTGAACACTGGAGGCCACAAGCTTTAGCACATTGGCGCACTAGAAGTGAGATGTCATGCATTGGTGTGGGCTTGCTTTAATTTGCGTAACTCTTAGCACATGAGCAAGGTGCGCACAGGGCCCCTAATCGGGCGTGAGTGGCCGCGTGACGCTTTCACGTGGCATTCAGCGAGAACGCAGGGGGTAAACCCGTAGATGTGCTCGGTGAGTACACCAACTGTCTTCCCCTCCTTCGCGTGGGCTCGTAGCTAAATCGGTAAGACAACGGGCTCTCGCTTTGTTAGTTTATTAGTTCCAGGTTCGATTCCCGGCGGTGCCAGTAAATTCTTTTATTTTTTCGCTGGAGTTTTCTGGTGACACCAGCGGTCGCGAAAGAACCCTTGGGGGGTAGAGGTAAAAAGCTTTGCTTTAAAATACGGCATTGGAAAAGTAAATGTATCTAATCAATTGCATGGTGTAAATCTACATAATTTACTGCCCTATTAAACGTTTATTATTCCTCCTCCTGCTGCTGGTGAAAAGAAACAAAGGAAAACATTAACAGAATAACAGGGTTTCGGCTTCTCATAGCCAACTCTGTCTGTAAAGAACTGCAAATGTAGGCAAGCGACGTAAATAAGCCACGTATTAATTGACGATTCTCTCACTTTCTTAATTTCTGCAGATATTGTTATTGAGACTTTTTTACTGAAATATCAGGCGTAGCAAACAAAACGAGCGCATCGATAGTGGCCTGCGGCGCTTTCGGACGAACCATTTGTGGGATTATGTAACTGCTTGCGGTGACATCGCTCCGCGTCAAAGGACGCGCGAGTCTCCCGCGTCATCGCTCACGGCTGGCACCACGCGAGGCAAGCGCTCCTCGTGGCTGGTGGCGTCTGTAAATTAGACGGGCACATGCCATGCGACGATCAGACCGAGCCTCATAGAGTTGCATACTAATATATACTGTAGGAAAATCTAGCGCCACTGTCCAGGGGAGCCGCGCTTCGGCAAGCGTTCCGTCATGTACCGGGCAGGCACGTTCCACTAGTCCTTGGCATGGCCCATGAACAGGCTGAAAAGTTGGCTCAGGCTAGAAAAAAGCAAAAATATCACTGTAAAATTTCATCAAAATTGAACCTCTTAAAAGATTAATTTGTCAGTGATTATATAGAAGCTTCAGGCAAGATGAACATGAAAAAAATGTTTCTTTTCTTATTATTTTGGCTTCGATACAAGATGGAAGCCATATGGCTAGCTAAGCCAAGTAGGCGAGGAACGTCGCTAGCGGCAATGGCGCCGCCCACGGCGGCCGGCGACTGCCGCGACAGGTTTACCTGTAGTATATATTAGTACGAAACTCTATGACCGAGCCTATCCGGGGGCGCGCACGTGCAGTTACGGGCTGTATCCAACCCTGCCGCTACCAGCAGGTGTCGCCAGCGTCCCCCGCAGCCGCGCGCTCGCTTGCCCCAGAGCAGCCGGACGCGCACTGTACATTGTAATCACCCTTTTCATGGTGCCCTGAAATAGTTTATTTGTGTTTAGCTTTTCCTTTCTGGTGAGAGCGTAGGGACGTCACGAAAACCCCTTTGTCGAGAGCAGCTCTCGTGTCACCTTTCTCACCCCTGCGAAGTTTAAAAGTCATTTAGAGTACTAACCCGAAATTTCCAAACTCAGGTAAGTGTGTAATTACTTCCTACATATGTGAATCTTTCAGAAGTTTGCTGTTTCGTAAAACAATCTCAAATCACTTTCAATCTTCGCACGTATGCGAAAGGCGAGAACAGAGCTTTTACCATACATAAGACATAAGCATTTATCTGATCTAACGCCATGCTCACCAATAGGAAAGACGGTTATAAAATGCTGAGCATTTCAGTAACTCACGATGTCACCCGCGTTGACGTCCGTAGTCGTGGTCCGCACCCCTCCCCCTACACTATATAAAAGAAAATACTATCCGGCGCCTGTTTTCGATCCCTCGACCCTGCGGGCGGAACGCAATGTACATGGTTCTCTACCCACTGCGCCACAAAGCCGACACAGAATCAAAGGTTACGAACGCGCCTTATATCCTTGACTCATTCAAACTACGTCAAGAAGCTGCTGATACAACGCATTCACTACCACCGACTCCCCAAACACTAAACGTTAAGGCAATACACCCACCCCCTATGCTACGCATTTACTCGAGTCCCCCTCGCGGGGAGATGGGCCCAATTTTTCTGTGTAACTATTCGCTTAATATTTGTGGTATTTCACGCACGGAATAGAAAAATTCACGGATTCGCTTCATTTCATTGCATTTATTAATACTTAACCCAGAGTGGGCCATTAAAGGGTGGAAGTACAAAACAATTTGCGAAAAAAAAGTACATTACAGGTCTTGACTTAATTTCTCGGTATTATTCTCGAAGTTATAGATAACAAGAAAATGGAACACACATGCGATGCAATACATACGCGCAGAACAGCATACATGATGCATTTGTGGCGGCAGTCTTGTACCGCGCTGAAGATTTGAACTTGAAAAACAAGTATTGGAGTCTCATGCGACCAACAAAAAGCACACACGCACGCACACCACGAAAGGCATTTGTCACTGTTATTCAGAAAATAGCCGTTTGAGATTCTGTTCAAATTATGTAAGCGACGAACAAGCAATTATAGACTCCGGCAACATATTCCAATCTTCGACAGCACGCGGGAAATAACTGAATTTAAAGCAGTCGTTACCTGGGGCTAGGGGTTGTATGTACATACTATGGCATTGTCTGGAGTGTTCTTGTGCGTTGACCTGGAAGAAATCTGAATAGTTTAAAATGATTATGAAATAACTGGAAAAGAAATTTCAGTCGCTCAATCCTCGACCTAATTTCTAGAGTATCGACGAGACCCGCTGTTCTACAAAGTTCAGTAGGAGAATGATGTCGGCGATATTTATTAAAAATAAATCTCGCTCTAGGTCGCCGTATTTTTCGCTATTTTATTGCAGTTTGACTGTGTGTAAGGGTCCAAGACAATTTTAGAATATTCGATAATAGGCCTGACTAGGGTTTTGTAAGCGAGACACTTGATATCAGATGGGGCGCTAATAAATGTTACAAAGGCTATACAATGCCTTGGTAGCCCTGGAGCACACATAATCAATGAGTGTTCAACCAGAGGTCGGGCGTAACCATAACCCAAGATATTTATAGTTTTGTACACGTTTCAGGCTAGCATTGTCAAGCTGGTAATTGTATTCTAGAGGTGCTTTCTTCCTGGTTATATACATACTGTTTTTTTCTGCGTTTAAAGTCATTCGCCATTTTTCGCACCAATCCTTTATGTTTTTAATATTGTTGTTTAGGTTAACTTGGTGGTGTTCAGTCTCGATTCTGCTATAAACAACACAGTCGTCGGAAAAGAACCTTATCGGGACCATGACACGATTTGGTAGGTCATTTATATATAACAAAAACAAAAGAGGACCCAGTGCACTCCCCTGGGGAACTCCGAAATTAACTGCAACTGATTCAGACTGTCTTTTATTTGAACGAACTGCTGACGAGAGTTGAGATAGGACGAAAGCCATTTTCTCAAGAGATTATTTTGAAACGTTTTGTCAATTTTAAACAGTAGCTTCGAGTGTTACACGAGGGATACACTCTCTTTGGAAATAAGTCGTACAGGCACACAACATGATGTCTACAATAGCATTACCCTTAAGAGTGATGTCACACTGGAGGAACAGGTTGGATTCATAAGACATCTTTGCACTAGATTAACTTTTGAAGTGTTTGCTCTTGGCTCTGGCAGATCCGCCACTATGGAGAGAATATGAAACAGAAAAACTTCATGATATACACACTATGCACTGAGAATGTTTTGGCAGGAGGCAGGCGCATATCACATTGTGTGATGAAATGTTCAAAAGTGGCTATTTGGGTGTGTTGGTTCCGCACAACAAAAAAACAGTGTAGCTGGAACAACTGCAAAGGAAAGATGTGACACACCCAGCACTAGTGTGATAAAATGCTTGCCAGTGCCCTCTTTGGCGTCATAGCAGATCTTGAGTTCTGTACAATTTTGTTGAGAAGCTTCATGTATTGAAGGCCAACATATTGCACAAGTGCTAGGCATGAATACCGCTTTTATAAGTTTTAACGCACTCATAATAGTAATCCACTTTTAAAAAGTACATGGAGATTATGATATGTCGTTGAAAAGCACCGGACCCTCACTTCAGACAGCAGCAATATCCACAGAAGCGAGTGCTTTAAAACGACGCGCTTGTAATCCATAGCTAAGTTTTTAAAAGCATGAAGTCACATTAAATCTGACCTTTTGTAGGCAGCGTTTTTTAGGTGTATCTGGCGCCCCACCACATCTAGTCCAGCTAGGACTTGAGTGAGCCGAGCTAGTTGGTAAGCCATAATGCCGTTCACAACAAGCAGCACTTGTATGTTTTCCTTTTCTGTGTCGGTTTTTGCGCTGTGAGCATTATCTTACCATCGTGCTCTTTTCGAAAGCAATGTATTGAAACACTTTCGATTCAGTCTCACTTCGACACCATGCCTGTTCTTTTATCCCAATAAGAATTAATACGCGCAGTTGGAAGCAAGCATCAGCAATGACTGCTGTGATAAGCCCCAGGGTCTGATGTCGTTAACTGCACGAAAAAATCAGGCACCCCTCCGCCTAACGACGACGATGGCTGAACGCGAAACTTTCTCGTGACGGATCATCATCGTCTTTACACGGTGGTGTGCATTACGTGAAGGATTTTTCTGTCTAATTTTGCACGTCCAGCACCCTTCTCCAAATCCAAACAGCTTCGACTATGTCGGAAATGTGCAACCGGATAGATGCCGTCTTCATAACACGATGGACCCAGGCTTGATTCGGGCCACGGGAAGCGTTTTTACTGCAAATCAGTATATGTATAACCCCCCCTTCGCCCCCCCCCCGTTCCCCCGTTTTTATTCCGGTGTCATCGATTGACTCGGCGCCGCTCCGGCGCTCCTCCTCACCACCGCTGACACCTCTTCCCCGACGATTTCCCCTATCGCCTTCACCGATGCACCTTTGGCAAGTTGCGCAGTCGGCAGCTAACGGCAGTATGCGGTTATCAGACGATTTCGAAAAATAAACAGAAGTACGGATCGGCGTAAAAAATGGACTGACGATTACTACAATCCCTAATATGAAATTTGTGCGCAGAGCAAGCTGCAGTTTTCTCAGTCACGGCGCATTTCTGCTGCGTCTCAGGAAGTGTTCGCGTGGTCAGCGAAAGTACGGCGGCGTGCGCTACTCTGCTGCTACGTCGAAGTGCGCCACCGCCACCGGCCAGCATGTTGCAAATCGTGTTTGAACCTCCCACGCAAACGTCACATGGTTTGGATTAGCTGAGAATGGAACGGCGTCTGGGGAATGTGTCAGGGGGTGCTGCTTGGTGGCGACACATGAAACGTGTATGAGGGAAATTCAGTGAGAGAGATGACACCGTAGCCGCACGTGTCGTACTCCACTTCACCATTCACTAGAATCTCCCCTCCGTTTTCTTTCTTTCGTCGTTGCTGCGTTCACTCACTCGGTTACGCGGACATAAACAGACGCCGCTCCCGCGAAGCCCAGATAAGGGCTGCCAAGCGGCTGCCCCCTAAAACGACTGAAACCCTCCGTCCGTTTCTTACTCAAATTCACTTCGCCAAGTAGCTGCGAATCTATCCTGGTAGAAGAAACTTGCCCGGTTAGAACGTCGGCTTGAGCCCATGTTTTTTCACCTTGGAAGGCCTTTCGAGCGACGTTTTCGCCGGTCTTTCACGCCTAAGTATGCGCCCTCACCGGTGGCCGGTTTATGCGTGCACGGTAGAAAACGGGGGGAGTGCACGCACAGCTAAGCTTCATGCCGCTGCCGATGAAATGCCGGTTGTGCTGGTGGAAGATTTATATGTCGAAAAAACATGGCTCAATGCGGTTAGTCGGCTATCCTCAATCTAGTGGTTCGGGTGTGGGTTGATGTGCTACACAGACATCCTACACACACAGTAAGGTGCATACGAGGGGGAAGGAAAACGGACAGCCACATGTTCGCACGCGAGAATGGAGCTCAAGGGCTTCCAGGTTTTAAATCTTTATGGGACGGATGCATGCCGTTCGTTTGGAGGAAGAAGAGCAAGAATTGAAGCGTTTTCCCGAACACAAGCGCGAATGGGAGTAAAAACAATGGAAAGCTGCCACTGTAGCACTCTCTCTCTCTCTCTCTCTCTATATATATATATATATATATATATATATATATATATATATATATATATATATATATATATATATATATATATATATATATATATATATATATATATATATATATATATATATATATAAAGAGAGAGAGAGAGAGAGAGAGAGAGAGAGAGAAAGATAAACTCACCAAGCGCACAGAAATAGTATAAGTAAAGAGTCGGATACACAGCAAGAAAAATAACAAAGAATGTTTACTTACGTAGCGGCAACGGGACTTGCCTTCATCACAATCACAGTACAGTTACATGATTTGGCTTTCACAAACATTTGGAACACATTTCTTATATAGATTTGCAGAAAACTGTGAGAAGGATTGGGAGAGGTTTCGAAAACGGAGAGTATGCATGCAGTCGGGCTAAGCGTATCACTTAGAAACGTTGAACCCTTTGTTATCTATGGACCCTACCTATTTCCTTCTTTAGTTGCTAGCTCTTGTGCAATGCTCTTTTGTGTACTGTGTCTATTCTGTCCATCCGCGGGCGCACACCCAAAACACATTCTTCGTTCATGCCTGTATGGATCCCTCCGAACCAGTCTCTCCACCTACTAAATACCTGATTGTATACTTTTTCCTTCCTTTTGAAACCGCGATTGTCCAGTCTTTCGCACTTGAAGCCCATGCCAGGTACGTTGCCCGTCTCGGAGCAACCTTGACCGCTGCTTTCTAAAAACGACCCCTTCCTCTCTCTCTCTCTCTCTCTCTCTCTCTCTCTCTCTCTCTCTCTCTCTCTCTCTCTCTTCTCTCTCTCTCCTCTCTCCTCTCTCTCTCTCTCTCTTCTCGTTTCTCTTTTTTGTTGTTGTAACATAGGCTTAGCCCGACCGCATGCATACTCTCCGTTTTCGAAACATTCTCTCCGATCCTTCTCACAGTTTTCTGCAAATCTATATAAGAAATATGTTCCAAATGTTTCGGACAGCAAAATCATGTAACTGTACTCTTATGAAGGCAAGTCCCGTTGTCGCTACGTAAGTAAACGTTCTTTGTTATTGTTCGTGCTGTGTATCCGACTCTTTACTTATACCAATATATATAATATATATGTGTGTGTGTGGTGTGTGTGTGTGTGTGTTGTGTGTGTGTGTGTGTGTGTGTGTAATGTGTTTGTCAAAGCGCGCGTAATTTTCGTTCAGTGTAATCAATATAATTTTTTTTCTTTTGTGTGTGTGAGACGTGCACATCTTGCGTCACCTGCTTTCTTTTCTTTTGTTTTTTCTCGTGCGCCAGCACAAAGGCCCCCGGCTATTCTTCGGCGTACTAATAAACATCGATCGACTGATTGATTTAATGTTATTGTATTAACATATTTCTGTCTGCAGCTGGAGAAAGGCATCTCCCATAGACTTTTGGCTCGAAGGGAGGGTCCATAGGTCCATAGCATGTGTTTTAGCACGGTGTTTATTCAGTAGTGACCACATAAATTATTGAACGTGAGTTTAGACGGGCGCTATATAATTGTGACTGCGTTTCAATTGGGTGTTTTTGCGTTTTTGGCTTTACGTGAATCCACGGCATATAGCAGGGGAAATTTGTAGCAATAAATATACAAACTAAGCAATTACTGTATAGTTTATAGTACTAATCATGATTACAATAATTACAATACTTATAATTTATAATTTACGCTTAAATTCCATGCTTCGAGTTTCAGCTTTAAGTACAATTAAAATATATTCACAAGAATGCAGTTACAGCTATGACCGATAAATAATTAAACATGTAGGCTCAACGTGTGCTAGTGATTATTGAAGTTTTTTTCAATAAGGTATTTTTTACAGGATTACTGCAGGGCCAGAGTAATTCCGGAGGAATACGCAGTGCGCGAGAGTAAATATATGCACGAATATATTGTATAGAGGTCCTGCATTTATGGCTGCTATTGACTACAGAAATACATTTCAGATTAGGAGGAATGGGGGGTCATTGCCGCTGAACATTATAGGTGCACAAAATAGAAACATGTATTCGTGTATCTTAATATTAAAGGCAGATTTAATTTAAAATTTGCCTTTCACTAGTTGATGGTTGTCATAAGTCGCCTTTGTAGCAAAAATCAAACTAAGAAAAAAGTATTTAAAATATATCAAGTAACGTTTATTTCGGAATATAGATGCCAGTTTTCACTCAAAACTATCTTATGTGCGCCTGAAATCAGAAACAAAGCTAGTACCCATTCGAACCCAAACACTACACACGTACGCGTTGATGTTCCAGTTCTCGCGCTTCGCTGCAGTATGCGAGAAGGAAGGACCTGGCTCATTTACCATCCTCCGTCAGATCTGCACAGCAGCTACTGTGCCCTACCCATTTCACCAGCGGAGACTACGCGGACCCTGGACAGCAACGGCTACTATGATTGCTGTGCTATCACCTCCCATCTTTGGCGATGGGCAGACACACGTCGAGAGCCCAGGTGGGAATTCTGTAAATTGAATAAACATAAGCACAAACTTTCATGCCTGCAACATGTATTCACAGAACAATCTATCCATGTCCTAGTTATCATGAGTCAGTATTTTGAAAGTTCTCACCCAAATTACATCAGCAATGTCAACGCATGGTGTACACACCAAGCCATGAATTCACCGACATAATTTTGATGGTAAATATAGCTAGGTAAGCGAAAAAATTGCCGCCTCACATTTGATAAAATTTGAGCAAGCTTCCCAGTCAGAATGCTCTATATCTAAGCTTATCGAATCAGATTCACTTGTTCCTGCTATTTTTCCGGCTGCGCAACTTTTTACGGCAAGACGAAAATGATATAACTGCAGAGACTACCCCGTGTGGCGCGTTATCGGCGATCGTGCGCTGCATAGCATGTGGAGTGAGTGGCGGCTAACAATTGCACCACAGCTTTGACAATGGGAGCAACTGAAATGGGCGTTCAGAAGTACGATCTACGGCACTCCAGTTCAAAGTCGTTTTTTTAAAATTAAAAATCAATAATAAATTTTCGACGGAATGATTAAACGTAAAGGACAAGAATACGGCTACGCGCTAGGCTACCACGGGCACCACAATGTTAAGGAACACTGAAGTGAATCTGTCAAGCTCCTGTTTTTGCTTGCACTGCGTAGACTGGCTTAAAAAACACACTTTTAATCGGTCATCCAGATAATAATGCAGTATTTATTTTATAAAGCCTGAAATAAGAAAACCTACCATGCGCCGTTAGCAGCGGCCGCACCAAATAACAGCAGTGACGTCAGTAAAGGTCGATGTCCAAGATTAAAATTCAAACAAGTTTCGGTCCTGTGAAACAACATGCTTGGCATCCTGCGTTACCGTTGGATGGGGATTCTTGACATCTCAGTAATCGGCATACCGCACTTCTGCCATGTTGTCGGCTGTAAATGCGTCATATAAGCCTACTAGCACGCCTTGGAATCGTACAGGAAGCACTGGCCGAGGGGTACGCAGTGAATGAAACGCCATCCACGTCACCGCAGACGATCGAATGCGATGCGCTTTTCCCCCATCTTTGGAGTTTGCCTGGCTCATGTCTGTATCGTAAAAAGCGTGTTCGCACCAGGCCAAGAATCAGCTGATTCAGGACTGTGCCGACTGCCCTCAAGCAGTCGGTGCTTGGCAACAGCACGCCAACGAGAACTCGCTAGCTCGTCAGTGTCAGTCTGCGCCCGTTCTGCGAACTCGCTCGTGGAGCAATACACGTTAAAGCGCAAAAATGGTGCGTTCGGTATAGAAAACATCGGCCAAAAACAAACAAATCAACTTCGAAAAAAAAAAGCATGCACTCTCGGGAATTCGAACTTGCAAAACAACATAAGTAGCGTTCCTAACCTCTCGGCCACGAGCCAGCGCTGCAAGTATCGGAAATACAAAGCCTATAACGTATAGCCACTCTACATTTTTATTTAGTTTTAGCACTTCAAGCAGCTTAGATTACTATAGTTCATATCACAAGCTAGCTGCAGCACTGTGGAGGCTACATTGTTGTCAATACTGCGCCCACTGAGGGCGCCTAATCCGCCGTGAAGGGGGTCCTGAAAGGACACTCCCTTCTCCCCTCTCGGCAATTGGCACCGCACGGCCCCGGCGCCTTTTGTCGCTTCCTTCGCGGTGAGTTAGGCGCCCTGAGGGGGATAACAATGTAGCCTCCACAGTGCTGCAGCTAGCTTGTGATATGAACTATACTTGTATAGCGCTCGCACAGAAAGCATTCCCCCAATTCCCACAATATCTCATGTCTAGCGATTGCATTTCTTAGACGGAAAAGCGTTCGCAGCAGTGGCGTAGCCAGGGGGGGGTCGGACCGGCCTTCAGCCCCCCCCCCCCGAAATTTTTCCGGCCGTCGCCGGTCTGCCTGTATGCCTGGTACGTCGCCTGCGAACAAAGCTGCATATCCTTTGAAAGTGCCACTAGTAGAAGCATTCACGACTGAATGTCTTCCCTACGCAAGGGTGTTTACACAAAACCACACGGCCGGACTCGGACTCTTTTTCCGCTCTGCGGAAAGGGAGTCGAGTCCGGCTGTGACAAAATGAAGCCCCTGAAGGGTGCGAACCGCTGAGGGATGATTTCGGAGGGGTGCAGCCCTGAAAGCCACGGCGCCTTCAGTAAGCTCAGCGCACGGGACGACACAGGCATGCGTTTTGTCCCTTTGTGCGAGACATGTGGCAACACAGAGAATAATAGGCCGGCTGAGTACTTCTCAGCAGAGGAGATTGACTCGGTCGGGGAAGCAAGGAGTGGTCCGCACTAACTCGCGAAAAAAAAAGATGAGGACCGCCGGTCATTGATGGTTTAAGACTGGTACGATGCAGGCCCGTAAGGAACAGACGATCTTTGTATGTTAAGCAGAACAACGTGCACGCGGCGGGGCTGACCACGGCCGCTCCATCTCCTAGAAAAGGGGAGATCAAGCGGCCGTGGGCAAGTCACATTCAAGACTCGTGGAATACTAAGTAAAGTGCGATGGGGCTACGTAATGATGAAAACATGCAGTTTAGCTGGATGAATGTCGTGCGCGGGCAGAGGGCCTTTGCGAATGAGACACACAGCAATGTACGCCCCTCTGCCTCGCGTCAGCCCTTCATTTTTCCTTTTTCACGTTTCTGTCGAGCCCGGGAGGTTTTGTTGGAGTGGGCTCAGATTGCGCGCACTGAGTGTCCCCTTCCGACGGCGATGTTGCGACAATCAATTTCACCCCTGCGATTAGGCAGCTTTGTTCGGCGGTATTCTCCCTAACCTAGGAAACTGGAGAACAGCGGGTCGACAAAAAAGGCGCGCTGCAGCTCCCCGAGCCAGTCCCAGACTTTATCCTAAATGTGAAGGCACCGCGGGTCACCAGCCCTGCCACAGGCAGACGGCGTCGCGACAGTAACAACGATCCCATGGCCATATTCTATCTACCTCGATCACAACTAAAGCCCCTCCTTTGCGTCCACGGCCGCTTTTTACCTGGACGGCCGCTGCCCAGAGCAGTGTATATTCAGGGGACTGAAACACAACGGCAATATGCCGCGAGGATAAGCGCCCCTGGCTTTGGAAGCTCATGTTCCAAGTGCCAACACACAAAAGAGGCCTCGAATTGTAAGTCATTTCCTTCCAGTGATTAATCCTTCCATGATCACTGATGTCTTTTGACGATGGAGGTTGCATTGTACGTTAAGTTGTGCAGTGCAGATCAATTATGCCTTCTCTGATATTTAATATTAATTTCTGATATTTTACGATGCCCAGTCCTTCGTCTGCGAGCTAAATTGTGTATTTTGTTTTATTCCGAATGCAGTATTTCCGTTTGAATTGGTCGTTGAAAGCGCCCACGGTGGAGCGGATAGGTGATTTTTTAATGAGGGAAAACGTAAATTCAACTCGTGTAACGCCTAAATATTTTATTATGCA